>JAFVLL020036062.1:61250-82957 GCA_021397915.2 Tor tambroides | reverse complement strand
TAGCACTACAGGACCATATCACACGAAGGGTTCTTGTTCGAAATATTCCTTGTAATCTCCCCGTATCAGACGCTTCCTGTGGGGCTGCACATGTTCGTAGGAAGCACAGAAATCACAACACAAGGCAGAGCATCATATGTCCTGAGCAGACGCAAGGACAAGAGGAGAGAGAGTATGTGCTGGATCGTGGCCCTCCACCTCTGACTCTTGGTAGGCTGCGATTATTGTGTTTCATGCTTAGGTTTTGCTGAAAGCCAACTTTGCTAATATTCAGTTGTTGATGTTGTTGTAGCCCAAAGGATGGGTCTGGTGGCAGGTCCTTCAAGAAGACTAACAGTAAAGGAGTGGGCAGAGGTCAAAACCAGGTCCATCCAGGAGGGAGACTCAACCCAGCCCTGTGTGATATGCAGGGAGGAGTTTCGTCTGCAACCACAGGTAACTGAGAATTTTGGAGCCAAATGAATTTTGAATACTTTTGACAGTTAAAAGGTTAGTTCACCCAGAAATGAAAATTCTGTCTTTAATTACTATTAATCAAAGACCTTCATTAATCTTTGGAACACAAATTAAGATTTTTTTGATGGAATCCGAGCACTTTTTGACCCTGCATAGACAGCAACGCAAATTACACATTCAAGGCCCAGAAAGGTAGTAAGGACATCGTTATGTTAAAATAGTCCATGTAACATCAGTGGTTCAACCTTCATTTTATGAAGCTGCAAGAATACTTTTTGTGCGTAAAGAAAACAAAAATAACTTTATTCAACAATTTTTTCTCTCCTTTGTCAGTCTCGATGCACGTTCATGAGTGTTCCACGATGCATGCGTGTGATGCTGCTGACTGAAGTATGAACACCCAGATTTTTCAAAATATCTTCTGTGTTCTGCAGAAGAAAGTAAGTCACACAGGATTGGAATGACATGAGGATGAGAAAACGATGACAAGATTTTTATTTCCGGGTGAACAATCCCTTAAGGAAGGAAGGTCCTTTTTTGAGTATGAAGTATGAAGACTATTATGGAAATGTTCTAAAAGAAATATTATATTTCTCTGTTTTATGCAGAAATATAATGCATTACAAAAGTAGGAAAGAAACAAGCACTCTTGATTGTTCCTGAGAGAACTTAACTTTCCCTGTATCTCCTCACTTACTATAAGTCCTCTTCTTTCTTTTTATCTTCATGAGTTCCTGCAGTGTCCTCCCATGTTCTGTCAGTCAACAGATGCCCTTGCTTTTTCCCCACATGTATACAAACACACTTTTTAGTGTCTACAAATTTACCATAATGCCTTGTAACTCAACTGTATCATGAATGATGTAGTTAGGTCAGTGTGAAAGGTCAACCAGTCATTTTTACAGCTTCCCAATTCCCTTTTAAGATGCCAATCTCCTCAAGAATGCTGGGAAAAAAAGACCAGCTGTTCAGAGCAACAGAGACAACAAAGTTGCCTTAGCCACAAATGCAAATATTAGTGTAATGTAATAGGTTTCACATTATTTCACGAAGATGTGGCAAAAAAAGACATGATCAAAGTAAAACACTGTGGTTAAAAAGCAGTGATAGTTAATATGTTGTATTAATATATATTATATATGATAATTTTTAAAATACGTTATATATGTATTAGTTTGAGGTATGAAACTAATTTGTGTAGGGATGAAGAATAATAAGACGCATGAAATTAGACCATTTTATACAGTATATAAGTTATGCATTAACAAAAGAATATTGAAAGTTTGAAATATTATTAACCACTTAATACAAATTGATTTGAGAAATATTAATATAATATAAATATATAAAACAAAGTTTGGAACTATTGTATTTAAGTTATCTAGCTGCGTCACCTGCTCCTGTGTTTGTGAGAAGTTTGTGCATGAATACAGTCTAATGGAGACTGAATGTGTGTAGATTATCAGACAATCTGGTGGCAGTTAGACTGAGTTTTATAGGCAGTAGACAGACGGTATGTATACATGTACTTTCAGCTGCTGTTTCTGGTGACCAATTTTTGTACATAAACACACTGGCCACCTTGATTCATTACCATGCTATATTTCTGGAGTAATATGCTGGAACTCCTGCATGCTACATTTGGAATTTGGTCAACTAAATAGAACAGCTAATTAAAATAGTCTGGACAGCATTTTTATAGATCTTCTTTAATGATGTTTTTTGTGGTCTTTGGTTAGGTTCTACTTTCCTGTTCTCATGTATTTCACAAAGTAAGTTATTACAGATCCTTCCACCATCATTAATTGGCATGGAGACTTTAATAACACCTTATGAAAATCACTCCGAGTTTGTGATTTAGTCCCTTTGTGCCACTAATTTCAGGTGTGTCTGAAGTCTTTTGAGAAGTTCTCAGGCAGGAAGAGCTGCCCGATGTGCAGGACGGAGCAGTATGAGACAAGGGTGATCTATGACGGTGCTCGTCTCTATCGGGAAAAGTGTGCTGTCAGGTAAAGATGTGAAGTTCATGCGGATGGACAGTTTACATCCATCTGAATTGCTCCCGTTGCCAATCTTGTCACTGTTTTCTTGTGTTTTGTTTTTCTATTTCAAATCTCAGAATACAGGCTTTCTGGCGTGGCTACCTTGTTCGCAAATGGTATAGCAACATAAAGAAGTATGTGCTGCCGAAAGACCAACAATTAAGACGAGTATTCTTTGAAAAAAAGGTAACATTGAGACATTATGACAATTTTAGTCTGTTGATTGACACTTTGGTCTCTTCAATACAATCACATTTTTTAGTTCATTAATTAGATTACTGTATTCTTGATGTATTTAGAATACTTTGTTTGTCTGGTAATTTTGCAGTTTGTTATTGATTAATCTGCAAAATGAAGAGGTAGTCTGAGAGTGTAATGAATTAAAAGAAAAATAATTAATTTTGTACAAGATTTGTGAGTTTAAAAAATGAAGGCTTAAACAGTTTGTTTTAAAAAAGTTATTTTCCATAGCAGTTTTCATGCACTCTTTGACCCTTCAGAGGATACTGATAGCAGGTGAAAGTAGTTAGAAGCTGTTGGTCAGGGACCTCGCTGACACAGACATCTGTCCCTGCAGCCCCCTCATTATCCCACACAGAAGTCCCCATGCATTAGCCCAGGGAAAGCAAAGGTTGCCATCTAGTGAGGCAGCAACTGTCAAGTCTTGGTTACGGTTCTGGAACTGACAGCAGTATTCCAGACTCCAAGCCATATTCTGAAACTGCTTTGAAAAGCTTATTTAAAAGCATGCAGATGTATGCATTGACCCCTGTGACAGTACTGTATACTGTTGAGTGTTGCCAAATCTGTATTAAGGTTTAATCTATTTTTATTTGTCTGCTACTAGGGACTCAGTATGGTTCATTTGTGATTGTTACAAGGCAAATTAGTATATAGTGGCAGGAATGGCAGTGAAAAGGGAAAAGTATCTACATTTACATCAAATGTTTTAATTTAGCTAACACCTTATCCAAAGGTCACTAAATATTTTAATGGAAAGCTGACCCATACTCGGGGTTTGTGCTCTGCATTTAACCCATCCAAAGTGGGTGGGTCACACACACACACACACACACACAGAGCAGCGGGGAGCCATTTATGCTGCAGCACCTGGGGAGCAGTTGGGGGTTCGGTGCCTTGCTCAAGGGCACCTCAGTCGTGGTATTGAGGGTGGAGAGAGCACTGTACATTCACTCCCCCCGGCCAGCCCGAGACTCAAACTCGCAACCTTTGGATTACAAGTCCAACTCTCTAACCATTAGGCCACGACTTCCCTGTGTATTGTTGTCTTTACTTGGTTTTCATTTCCATTTCCATTTTTATGCATTTACTGTATACTCATTTTATCTTCTTTTATTATCAATATAAAGTAGGCTTCATTTTTAATTTTATGTTATAGTAATTTTGGTATTTGTACTTGTTTTCATGTGAAGTGCTTATTGTAATGCTTTTTTATTGTAAAACAGTCTAAGCTGCATTGTATGAAACGTGTTATACAAATTTAGTTTATTATTATTATTAAAGCAACTTACAGTGCTTTCAAGGTATACATTTAATCATTTTTTCCTTGGAATTTAGATCCATAATCTTGGTATTGCTAGTGCCATGATATTGGACATTGGCATGATATTACATAGATTATTTGGCATGTAACTTGTGAATGAGTGTGAATTTCTGCTTCTTGCATTTCTCTGGACTTTTGGCACACCAGGAAGCAGTTAACCAGTTAAACAATATGGAACAAAGAGAGAAAGAATGTAGTATGCTTATCGCTTTGCTCTTAGATAGGTTTTCAATCAACTAGTCGCTCGTTTTTTTTTCCTCAGGTCCCTCACTAAGTCAACATATTAGAAAGTTAAATTGGTGACATTAAGATTGATTGTACCTGCCCTCTCTTTTCCCTGAATGCGAGGAGGCAGAGTTCACACTGCCAAGTGTTGTTTGTCCTTCTTTAGGAAGGTCTACGTTTGAACTCTGTGGAACGCTTAACGTCTGTTTAATTACTGATCAAATACAGCTATAAAGAAACCACTGATGTCATTCACCGCAATAGCCGCCACAGGATGTGTATGTGCGTACCTGTGCATGCTTAATCTTGCAGGTCAATTTCTGGGATCGTCCAGAAAGTTTCCTTCATACATCCATTCATATTGCTATTGATCTGGCTGTTAACAGCTTTTCATTGTCAGCGCAAGACTCGGAATTGATCTATGTTATGACGGCACATCAGTTTGCCTTGTCATGTCTGACCGAAACCCATTTTCATGTCATTTATTTCCTTAATCAGTTTCAGGAGATGAACGACAGCTTGGTGCAGTCATGCAGCACCGACGTGGAAGCCTTCCTGAGCGATATCGATCGCTCCGTGGCCTCGAGCCACGACATCCTGCGCTGCTTCGACGACAAGTACACGAGTGTTTCTGAAATGGAGGATAAGGACTGGCTGGAAGCTCAAGAGAAGGTTTGCGATAATGCCGCTGCTCCTTCACCTACACATGCAGATGGAGACTGAAATACCAGTGTACTTTTATAAAAGAGCAGCTCATCAATGCCTCTAATCCCTCTCTGCAGTCGCTCCTCGGTCCTGCCCTTCGCCCGACGTGCCGCCACCTGTCCCAGAGTGCTCGAGCTGCGCCGGCGGCACAGATGTTCCAATTCAACAGTATCAAACCCTCCATGAGATGATTGTTTACCTTGCTAATGAATGAGTGGAAATAATCCACCGTGTTTACTAAAAAACACAAGCTGCGCGGATAATGCATGCCTAGCCTTTCATTACATGCAGGTTGAAGAAAAGATTTGGCATTTCAGTGGGCCTCATTGTTATTGTGTTGAGGCAGCCAATGGCAGCGATCCACTAAAAAAGGAAACGCTCATTTTTTTATCTTCTGGATGAGAGGTCGGGCAGATAACTTGAGACTCTCAAACCTAGAGTTAGCAGAGTTCAAGTCAGAACCAACCCGTTCCCACCCAGACAAACAGAACGAACAATTACGAAATGTTCTCGTGCGAAGCGATTGGCCTTTGCTGAATAAAGGAAGCTGACAGTCAGTTAATGATTATGGCTGTACACCTACCTTCTGTTAGACTCAACTGAACTACAACTGTGATACGAGCTGCACACAGTGGTCATAAATCTGCTAATCATTTTTCCCTGATAATGGAGCAGGAAAACACTCTCACGGAACACGAGGCATGCGTCTGTTCACGGGCATGTTTTTTTTTGCATTTCACAGGAGCATTTCAGAGGCCTGGAAAGCAAATGCTTGTTAATAAAATCAACACAGGGGAATAATAAAAGAATTTAGCTTGATGATTAAATATGAATTAACATTACACTACCGGTCAAAAGTTTGAAATAATTGAGAATTTTTAATGTTGTAGGAAGTCTCACAAAAGCTGCATTTATTTGATCAGAAATAAAGTAAAGTAATATTGTGAAATATTATTTATTTCTGATGGCAAAGCTGAATTTTTGGCAGCAATTACTCCAGGCTTCAGTCTTTTTCATCAGAAATGATTCTAATATGCGGCTTAATATGTGTGACCCTGGACCGCAAAAGCAGTCTTAAGTCGCTGGGGTATATTTGTAGCAATAGCCAAAAATACACTGTATGGGTCAAGATTATCGATTTTTCTTTTATGCCAAAAATCATTAGGATATTAAGTAAAGATCATGTTCCATGATGATATTTTGTAAATTTCTTACCGTAAATATATCAAAACTTCATTTATGATTAGTAATATGCATTGCTAAGAACTTCATTTGGACAACTTTAAAGGCGATTTTCTCAATATTTTGATTTTTTTGCACCCTCAGATTCCGGATTTTCAAATAGTTGTATCTCGGCCAAATATCGCCCAATCCTAACAAACCATACTTCAATGGAAAGCTTATTTCTTCAGCTTTCAGATGATGTGTAAATCTCAATTTCGAAAAACTGACACTTAAGACTGGTTTTGTGGTCTGGGGTCACATATGCTAACATGCTATTATTTAAAGAATTCTGAATAAAATATTAAGCAAAAACATCAATAATATGAACCATTATTAATAACTAAGTAGCAATATTAACTGATAATAATTGAGTAACAAACTACAGTTAACCAGAGGAAATCTAGCACCAAGCACAGTACAGTCAGTTGCGTTCAATCTCAAACAACAGAATTAATGGTGATAATCATTTTGAATTGTCAGTTAGGAATGAAAAATGTAAATGGTCGTCTAATCAACAGATGCAGAGCAGCAATTTGATTGAGTGGCACTGCTGATTGCTGGTGTCAGTATGGTGTCTTGCCAGCATTAATCATTGTGCATTTTGAATGGTTATAGTCTCTTAAAAGTCAAGAATTATCCCTGACAGCACATTTTTACAGGTAGTGTGCATAATTATCGTTTGACCGTAATAGGCCATGGGTAAAATTTGCAAATGGATACTGTATGATATATATTATGTAGCTGACATTTTAGCACCTCATTGAAAGCAACTGGATGGGCATAGATGCATTTTAAGCATTGTGTAATTTGTACTAGCAATATTACTGTTTGTCCATACTTATGTGTTTACTACTGCCAGTTCCTAGTACTGAAATGACTTCTTTCAATTACATGAAATTGACATCATAAAATGATTCTTTTTCTTGTTTCCACCAGGCCGTCCAGCGTGGCGTTCAGGACTGCCCCATTTGCCTGAACCGCTTGGGCTCACACAATGGCTCATCTAAGGAAACCAGGCATGTCCTATTATTGTCCTGTTCTCATCTCTTCCATGAACCCTGTCTGCAGGCCTTTGAGCTTTTCTGCCATGAGGTGAAACCCACATGCCCTCTCTGCCGGTCACACTATGCTAAAATGCTTGTTTCAAATTAAAGCTCAGTATATTTATTAGATAGGCATGATGTTCTAGTTCATTTAATGAGACAAATTAAACTTCTCCCACATCACAGTGAAAGTCTGGATTTGTGAATCTACATCAAACATTCAGACAAAAACTGTCAAAAGTCACAAACTTTATTGTAAACTGAGGTGAAATACAAAGTAAACTGAACCATCTGAACATTTTTCTTCACAAATTAAACTCTACAAATACGAGAGAAAACATTCTGAAAATACATTCACACATGTAACAGAAGCAACAGGCAAAAAAGGAAACAGAATTAAGCTTTCCCTTGGAGCTGAAGATGAGAATTCAAATGAGACCGACAGACATTTAGCTGAATTGGTGTGTAGACAGGACACTTTCTAATGCTATCCAACAGACTGATGAACTGAAATACCACAGCATCCGTGATGTACTACATTTTTTTTGTAACTCTCCTAACAATGTTGTACAGACAATGGGAGGAGGATGAACAAGCAGATCAAGCAGATTATAGAATATGGAATGAATCGGCTTCTTTTTCTTTCACAGTTATTTCTAGTATATCACTGCAAATGCCTCTATTTTGAGAAACCCAAATACAACAACTGAAACGCCAGTCCTTGTGCTGCATAAAGCAACAGCAACATTTTTCAAAAGCCAATTAAATTAAAGTCAAAGAGTAGAATGTAGTATAATATAGTTAATAAAGAATTTAGTATTATGATATGACTTTCTGGCGTTACAAAGTTTGTGCAGACAAAAGTGACATTAAAAGTTTATTACACATACACACAAAAAAGAAAGAAAAAAAAACATTAAAAAGCTTACTTCAATGACAATTCTTGACATAATACACTTATTCCCCAGATATTTTCTTACAAAATTTTCTTTGTGCAAATCAACAGGAAGAAAAGATATTTTACATGTAACTTTTTTTAAATCCATGACAATAAAAAAACCCCACAAAACAATGCATCAAACTGAACCACAGAACCCACTGAGGTGTCAATTTTTAAATGACCTTTTCACAGCCTTTGAATTCAGTGTCCCTCATGTGAATCCTTGAACTCTGCAGACACAAAATCCAATCTGTTTTTTAAAACGATTCCTGCCTCAACTTTAATATTCCATATCAGTGCCCTGATAGTTTCTTTTGACTTTGGCCAGTTGGAGTTGAAAGATACACCCTGTCGTTTTGGTATGCCATGTTATTGACAATCACATGAGGGATTCACAGTGAATTAGTCAATAAAAAGATACACTAACAATCTGTCTCACTTTCACTCATTTGCACATCTCACACATGCACAACTTGGACAATAGGAGACAAAAAACAAAAAAGCCTAGAAAGCCTGTTTAAGGCATCAGAGGTGATTTTTTTTTGTTTGTTTTTGTATAATAAACAAATGCTGAATGACTAATTGTCTGGCCTTTTCCACAAATAGCATAGTATGAATGAGGCTCAAAGGCCATTTCATATCTACATTCTACAAAAATAAAAAGGAAATATACTGTATATACATGTAAATACATCATTTACATTATTATGAGGCTTGCCATAGTTAAAGAGACAAACAGTGAAGACTGAACACAGGATGTTTGTTCAGCTTTACGTAAAACCTTGAGAGAGTAATGTCAGGAATGGCCGAAACGGATTTCTTCATGTTCTTTTAGCCTATTGGTTTTTGTAGTCAGAAGGGAATGTTTGGAAACTATATTGAACATCTTGTACATTAACTGTGTAATCAGTAACATTTAGACTAAAGCAAAAAAGCAAATGCTTCTATGACACTGTATTTCATAGCTACAAAGGAGACCCTTCAGTGAGTCGTGCTGCTTTCTGCATGCGTAATGACAACTGACTCCGCTCGGACCTCACATTCATTTCACTGCACAATAAGCTTTAATAGATGTGAATCAGACTGATGTGGCTCTGCAGTCCTGTTTTCACAGCCTTTATATACAAGATCCTACATAATGTAAGAGTTTAGCCTCTGATCTGCGTAGACCAGTATTTCATTAGACCGAACAGACCGAGCTGGCTCAAAATCCAACATGAGAGTGAGTGGAAAAACATACAAATATCTGGTCATGGATAATCTGCCATTTGCAAAAAGCAAAGCAGCTGCAGAGGTACAGACTAGATGTTTGAAGGCTGTTTTGCTAGTGATGTTGAAATAAGGCAAATATATAGAACCTTACAAGCTCTGCAGCAATAACCAAGTTCAAAGGATGTATGTTATTGGTTATATGCTCTCAGTTTGCGTAGTACATGTAGCATAGTATAGTATCAAATGTTGGGAAGGAAGTAGCAGCAGATTTAAGTACAGGAACAGGAAGCATATCCCAAGGTTGTGCCTCACCTTCTCCCAAATATTTGATGTGTTTTACTACTACGACAATAGAGCAGCATTTCTCTGCTGTCATTTCCAATTTGTCGCCTCCCTTATTCAAGACTACGATACACTACAGTCCATTAAACGTGTTAAATCATTGAGGTGACTGGCAGGTCGCAACATTCCAAAACACAATCTGCCGCAACCAGTTCAAGTAAACACAATAACATATTAAGCTGGTTGTTGGTAGTGACTCGAACCCATAATGTCCAACTCTGAACCTTGCCCACCAATGGAAACAACAAGAGCAGTTGCAGTGCAAGAAGAAATTTGGCAGGTAGGCCCATCCACTCTACAACATTTCAGTACTACCCAGAATATGCCAATATTGTGAGTAAGGCACATGTTTGGGGAGTTTCCTTGTCAATTCCCATCACTTAATTCTGTCACATCCAACAAACCTGAATTGTCACAGTAAAGCATGAGGAAACTAAAATCACAATGCTTCCTCATTTATAATTGATCAACTTATAAATAATAATTGATCTTATTAACAAAGTGAATGTAAACATATGCAACGGCAGACAAAGAATAACAACATTTCAGATTACAAAACTTACTTTACACATAAAAATTCAAGCAATAAATTTGACCGCTATAGACCAATGCTGACAATTAGTATTTGTCATCGTGATTGGCCATCACTTTTTGCTTGTAGATTTTGTAATGTGCCCCAACTGCATAAGAACCAGTTAATTTGGCATTAGAATTTGAGATTCTAAACGTTCAGTTAGACTCACTGCTACGATTTCTTTGCTAGTGTTAAATTTGACCACTCTGAAATTCGTAAGAGAATATAGTTTTTAATATTAGTACGAACATCTCACGTAATAAAGGTGTCTCTCTTGTCAATATCAAAAATGTTTATGTCATTTGTGTGCTGTTTTTATGGGAACTAAACTTGTTTCATATTGAACAAGTTCCACTAAACTTTACAAGATACTGATCTACAAGGGTGCAAAATATCATCAAACAATAATTAAGGAGGAAAATTATATGCCCTAATTGAGACTAATGCATGCTTCATTACAAGTGAAATTATCAGCTTGGCAAACAGCTTAATATTTCCCCTAATCAAACTAGAGAAAAATTATAGATAATAATAATAATAATAATAATAATCTCTCATTGAAGGGTGCAGTCAAGAGGCATTTTAGGTGTGCAGGTCAGCACGAAAATAACATTCTCACTTAAGAGAATTGAAATGAAAGCATTTACAAGCTGAACAACAAACACTGCTAACGCTAATGAAATCATTGTGAATCTCGGACTGGTTACGAGATGGAAGCATTCTGCAGTGAGGTTCAGTGGTATGTACACTATTTTACCATTGATTGACTGCTCAGTCTAAACACTTCAATATGTTTTTGTTTTGTTTTTTTGATGCTATCTGACTTAATATCACTGTACTCTTAAAATGAAAAAGCCAACTGCATACACATACATGAGTTTGTGTGAGAATGGCTCAATTTTGTTCTCACAGAGTTTTCTGATGTCCGTTGACAGCATGTTTCCCTGACTCTGCATCTGTCGTACTGTTGGACAGATTTAATTTATCCAGACCTGAAACCAAAGAGATAAGTATTGAACACTGACTCTCATAGACAAAAATTTAGCATTTCAAAACTAAAACTACAATATGCATCATCATTATGCACTGCAAGTTGACTCCCCTGAATATATAGACACAAAGACATGAGCATAAAAAGAGATAAATAATCAGAAGTACAGAAATTTGGAGATTAAACTACAATCTAAAAAGTGCTAATAGAATGGAGTCCGGCAAAATACATTACCGAGGGCTTTGAGGAGTTCCTCTCGCACAGCAGATGTGAATTTTCGGACCAGACACAATGTGGTTACCACAGCAAACAGAAGATTGTACGAAAGCACGATGTAAAAATTTCCAAGCCAATTAAATCGTCCAAAGTCACCCAGGAGATCAAACCTTGTTATTCCTGCAGACAGTAAAAGACAGAAAAATGTTCAATTCTCAGATTCCCTATTTGGGAGTTTCTTAAAAAGCTTTGCCATTTTAAACTCTCTGTCGAAGTCTCAAGCATAAATAGAAAAAAAAGAGTGAAGCAAGGGGGAGATGGTTGGAAAGAAAGGATTGAAAGAGCAGGTGAGGGCTCATGATGAAGACATGATAAAAAGAAGGCCATTCTGAAAGACACAGCTCCATCTTAATCAGATTACACAACAGTAAAGTATCTTTTTCCTACATCCTAGATAAGCAAGTCTGCCATTTACCATCTGCCATCATATTTCAGTTAGAATGAAGGTTGTTTATTGACGTCAGACAAAAATGATTGGGAATAAAACATTCTTTCTGAAACAAAATGGACAAGTTGCAGTCTGCTATTTTTATATGACTAAATGATCCATGGCCACAGGGTGCATGTGGACATTCAAAAGAAACAGTATTTGTACAGCATAAAAATCTGAATTTTGAGTATTGTGTTGCCAAGTTGCCAAAGAAGTGATTGCCTAACTTAATCATACTGAATACAGCATGTGCAATTTGACATGAATTAACACAGGTCATCACTTTATCACTTCACACAGACGGATACAAATAAGATAAAATAAGGCTAAAATACAAGTGCATTCATCATTAAAATGACAAAACATTTTAGAGATTTACTTTACAAAGCGATTTAATCTTCTGAAAAAGGATTCCATTTTTCATACAAGTAACATATAGAAAGTACTTTCATGTTCAATTTTCTTATTTCAAATCAAACACTCCAAAGATCTGAAACAATCGTCTGAACAACCATTTATCCTTTTCAAACACTGACTACAAATTAATCACAGTAAAACCAGTGTTCAACTAACTTTATATTTTGAAAAGGAATCTGCCTCCTCCTTTCTCCCCTTTAAATGCACCATGGCTTTTCCTGTTGGGCATGATTCTTTTTTTTTCTCCTCTCCTGCTTTTGGATGCTCCTTTAAATAACATTATAACTCAACCTTTTTCTGGACTACCTCTAAATAAAACATTGGGTACAACAGGCTGACTCCTAAGGATAACTTAAAAGAACTTCAATGTTTCCCATTCAAAACCTCAAGCAACATCCAAAAAAAAAAAAAAAGAAGAAGCTTGAGTTGAAAGTGGTAAAAAAGGGTCAAGTTTTGATCAGTGGGCAAACATATGCATCCTGAGTTAGACGGGCTTAGTTTTCAGACTGACCGGTCAACTTAAAAAACAAACAAACAAACAAAAAAAAACGTTTTGTCTGTCCAGCATCCACTAATTACAGGATTCATTAGTTGTTCTCTTTTTTTATAGTTAGGATTTTTCTTCCCTAGGATTTCCACCTTGATAAATCCCTTGTAAAGGAGAAAAAAAAATAGCAGTAGGATAAATTAAACCATTTAATTTATTTAATTAAAGGTGCTTTTCTAGACTTAATGACCAGTTAATGAGGGCAATGACCAGTTTCTGTACTCTGTAACTTTTAAAGGGAATTGTAAAGAGAATCACATTTAAACTGAGTAGATTCTAAACAGAATACATTCAATTATTTGAATATGCACTTGGAAATGGATATGCTATGTCAAAAGGTTTCTCTTGTGCATGCTTGGTTTTTTGGCAGGGGTCAAATTCACACCTTTATCCTTAGTAAAGTAATTGCATAGAATCTAAAAACATCTGTAATCCTTTAGATACAACAAGGTCTATAACTGCTAGTGACTGACAGCCATGTTGAATTAAAACAATGACATGGCACTCTTACTCACATTCAAATCTCTTTAGAAAATCCTTTTTCAGGCAACCCCTTGTAATGTCTTAATGAAATAAAGAAACCCAAGTAACCTACTTCTCAGAATTGAGGAAAAAAATAATCAAGAGTTTAATATCATTAAAAAGGAGGGTGTTGAGAGTGAGAGTAGTTAACTGTCTGTGTAAAAGTCAGTACTGTCACACAAGTCAGTTTGCCTTTCCCACATTTTCAACAGGCTCCTGCAGTCTGTTTGTGCGCGCACACACACACACACACACACACACACACACACACACACACACACACACACACACACACACATACCTTTCACTATATTAGTGAGGACATCTTATAGACCTCTATTGTTTTATATCAGGTTAATGATATGTCCTATCATCCAACCTGACCCATAACCCTAAACGTAATCCCCACAAAAACATGATTCAACCGATTTATACGTTTTTTTAATTAGTGATGTCTGGCTCACTTGTTGGTTTTCAACATGTTTTACTATATTAGTGAGGACATATTTCAATAGAGAGGATATTCTGGACATCACAGATATAGCTAAACCTGTACATATTGTACAACACACACACACACACACACACACACACACACACACACACACACACAGTATTTCTGCAGGACTTCCATCTTTCCACACGGGGAATGTGTGTGAGTCTATTTGATAGTAAATGTGTTTTAATTCGTCTGAGGCTCTGTATGACCAAAGTTGTTGAAATTCTTTGGTCAAATAAAAACCACTTCATGCAACTTCTCCTTTCATCTATTGAGTGCAGCACAGCAGAAATGTTGATATCTTTCTGAAGCTCCCAGTGAGTCACTGTACTCACTCATTCACTTGCACATATACACAATGCTATTTGAACAGCTGTGTCTGTAGCTTGCCATGTTGTTTATTGCAGCTATTGTGACGGCTGCTCGGCTGTCCTTTTTCTCCCTCCATTCTTGTGTAAAATCTCTATGGCAAATCCTTCTGGAATGTAACTTGTTAAATCTTAACACTGGAAATGAGTTTGCCTGTATGCGTATACGACAATGCAGCTGGAAAATGTATAAAAATGTTAGTATCCAAACACAAACAAACATTTAATGTAATGCTTATGGTAACCCCAAGAAATACACAGACGCTTATGTGCACATGCAGATTAGGAGGACCTTACCAAGTGTTCGAGACATGACAGGCAAGGCAGAGCTCAGCACTAGAATGGATACACAGCAACCAATGATCTACAAGAAAAGATGAAACAACACTAAGAAACATTTCCACCATTCCAAATTAAATATATAGATCCCATAGTTGATGGCTACAAAAACTGAATGTACCATGACCAACTTTTTTGCAAAAATAGAATAAAAAAGTAAAATAAAACATAGCATATCCTTGAACTCCTTTACATTAAGTACAAAATGTTATAATGCAATAATATGCTTTATTTTATTGTTTATATGCTTAACATCATATTTAGGTATTCAAACTTGTTGAAGAATGACAAGAACTTCTCAGGACTGGAAAAAATTTAACTTACTACCAAAATCAGCAGATTTGGAACAATGAACAATTCGTCAATATTTTATACATTTAGTCCAACTAAGTGTGAACAGGCCTTAAAACTGAAGCAGTGTTGCAGATCCTACCGTTGTCATGGTAGTGTCGTCCTTTCTGGGAGTGAGCTCCTGAAAGATGCGAAGGCTATAGAAGCCAACCACAGATGAGGCCATCAGATAACTGTTCAAGAGTTAAGACGAACACAGTTGTTTCCGTCAAACCATTCACTAACATTTCCCCCTAGAAACACACTCGCAACAATCATAAGCAAACAGCTTTGAGTCCCTTCACTAAACACACACAATCTGTGATCAAACACTCGACTGGAGCTTATGCAGCACTAGAGTATCACACACAGCAAAGGATACAACATGAGAATGATTTCGATAACCGCCTGGGCAACTCCAAATTTGGATAAGGAGGCATTGCCAATATCTCTCTCCTGCAGAAACAAAGAGTGAAAGTTACTGTCAATGATTATTTTCATGAACTGATTTTTGTTTCCCAAATAAAATTTGGTTTCAGAATACGATCATATGTCTCTCAAGGGCACCGAATGAGGTTCTGAACTGAGGCAATGCTCTTACATGGGGTAACTACATGTAGTGGACGTGTTTTAGCGACGTGCCCAACGCACAGGCTCCTGTTACAACCGAAGCTGTGTAATCTAAATAAGACTACAGTGTTGACACCTCAGTGCTTCAGGCAGTGGGAGCAGAAAAAAGCGGCGCAAATATTTGGAGCTGTTCTGAGTGAACGCTATTATGAAGAAATAAAACATATAAAGCTCAGATTAGCGAAGTTTCCCCTCTCACCAATGAGGACAGACAGAGTGAAATTGGCGAAGTAATGAATGGAAGCAGATGAAAGAAATCTTTTTAAATTCACCGCCGCTCACACACACATAATATGTGAGCAGGTGTTCAAACAAAAAAGAAGAAGAAGAAAAAAAAAAAAAAGGCAATGGTGCTCATACAGTAAGAGGCTGCATAGCATGAATGGCTGCCAAAAATTAAGAGAAAAATGTTGAAAAAAAAAAGAAACCAAAATAAATGCGCTGGCAAACAAAGTTTTTCAATCTCAGGCCTTTAATATCTTTTGAAGTCATTGACGTGATCTGAAGGTTTGGATTGGAATTATTACAATAAAAGCCAACATTTATTTGACATAATTTATCAATGTAAAACAACTTTAGTCTGGGCTTGACAAGCAAAAAAAATAAAATAAAAATCAATCACCATTCTCATTCTAATGATGCGTGTTTGACAGCAGACCAATTCAAAATCAACAGAGCATATAAAAATATTTATGATGATCTTTCTAAACGGATTAGATAAAATCTGAACCAGATTTTATAATGTCAGTCTTGCTTGTTGTTATTGATGACAGGCCTGAAGAAAATTTACATGTGATTGAAAAACCGGAGAAGCTCAACAAAACACCTGCTCGTAAAATATCATCAAACGCTCAAACTGTTATATAAGTAAATCATCCAAAAAAGTTAGCTGGTAGTTGGGTCACACTTTATTTTAAGGTCCAATTCTTCCTATTAACAAACCATTAACTATGACTTTTGCCACAATAAACTTCTAATTTACTGCTTATTAATAGTTAGTAAGGTAGTAGTTAAGTTTATTGGGTAGGATTAGGGATGTAGAATATGGTCATGCAGAATATGTGCTTTATAAGTAATAAACAGCCAATCTGTTAATAATAGGCATGCTAATAAGCAACTAGTTAATAGTGAGAATTGGTCCCTATACTAAAGTGTTACCAGTAGTTGATGTTGTACTAGCAGTGGGAAAAAAACTGGTAATGTGATCAAACATAAAACCGCAACCCAAGAATTATGTATATATATGTACACATCCATCCTTGACTGTCATTTAACTTATAACCATAAACCTACTGATATTACTGAACATGGCAGGTATCTCAAATCTCCTTTTTTGCTCAGAGCTGTGTCAGGTGTTTGTTGGTGCTGCTTAACACCTGTGATTGAGTGAATTTAAGGATATCTGTGTGTATACCTTCCTTCAGGTGTGTCCTAACTACACTGCATCTTTTGATGTGCCTCAGCTACCTCTGATGAAGGATAATAACAGAAAAAAAGCACCAAAAAACGAATCGTGGATTAGACAGGCCTTTTCTCATTCTTTTCTCTCTTTTTTTTTTCCTTAGAAAGATGTTTACTGACAGGTTAAGTGTCATCTGTTGACTCTTGTCAAAGGTTCAGAGGTCAAAAAGAGAAATATGATCTCTCTCGCTTTCCCTCTCATCTCGTTTCTCATTCCATCATTCCTTCTGCTCCGCATGACACGTGAGATACGAGTTCGGATGAGAAACGGACATTAATGAGGCTGTTTTTAGCATCGACAATAATTCTGAATCCATGGGGAGTGACAGCAATAAGACTTTTATTGCGGTCATTAGCAACAGTGCATCAGACAGCTTAATGCAAGCAGTGCCATTGCATTAGATCTCCTTACCTCACAGCCACATTTATGACACCCTGCCTTATCTGCCGGTCTGGCGTTAACCTAGTTACCTTAACTCGCATCAATCTCTTTTGAGAATGTTGCGGAATGCTGGCCCAGTCCCCGCCACATCCCAAACAGACGTAAAAACCATCAAACAGACGTGCAGACACCGCTGCTGGGTTGTCGTGGTTACATGAGATCTTAAGCATGGCACCAGTCCAGCTCATCAAACGCATAAACCATTAACCAGCCTGTCAAGAGGGCCCTTCGTCTCTGAACACTGTGACAAGTGTAATTTGGGGGATTTTCAGTCAAGCGTCATGCCAAGGCAAATATCGACACTAATAAAATAATTAGAATGGGGAGCGGGCACACTATATAGTGGCCAGAAAAAGGATATGATGAATTTTCTTTGTTGTGGGAAGACAAAGAAGAAAGGTATGAAGCAGGGACAGCAGGTGGGAGTGGTGAAGTAGAGTGAGATAAGACCATCATTGTATGTAGGAAAAGAAAGAGTGAGAACAGAGGGAGTTCACCTTTTGAAAAAAAAAAAAAAAACAGGAAATGATGTAACCATTCCCATGGACCTGTTAAACTATTTACCTGTGCGGCAGTAAACTGAGTTGGACCCACATTCAATCAGTCGCAGCTTGTAATTTCCTTGTCAAAGAGAAAACTGACACTCTCTTCGCACAGTCAAAAATTGCGCAAAGGTTAAATGATGGTTTCATTACAGAGCTTTGACTCAAAACACCCAGTTAAGACGAAAGAGGCCTGTGTCCAGAATTTCACACACATATGGTGCGTGAGTGCCTTTGAATTGACATCAAGTAGAGCGAATGGGAGAGCAACTCTGATAAAGAGCATCAAACAGCAACGACATGATACACATCTCAACCTGCCTTTTCTTTTACAGCGCACACCTGAGCATATCTGGAATTCAGTGTGCCCCGACGCAAAGCGTGCTTTTTGCAGGACAGCGAGAGAGGGAGCAAGTGAAGGAAAAGCTGAGTATTTGTTTACATTTTCAAGTTTGTTGACTTGCATTTTTCTTACCGCTGAACCCTTTGGCAAAGCCGTCTCATCAACAAGCAAGTACACAATGTTCAGGGCAACCAGGAGAACAGAAATCGCCTGCAAGCAGCACGGTTGGAAACAAACAAAAGCATTATAAACAGTAGAAAGAAACATCAAACCAACTTATGAAAAAAAAACAAACCCTGCATCAAGTCACATGCTTTGTGGTCCGTTATGATAAAGGTGCAAAGGCTAAATAAACACGTACCGTTCCAGCAAGCAGGATCAGCATCACTATGGGGTAAAGGAGGTTCTTTTCCCAGGCTGAGGCCTTCTTTCTCCTTTCTAGGAAAGAGGGTAAGAGAAACAATTGTAATCCATGGTAGGTATGTCTACTGTGAACTATCTTTGAGGAAATGACACCCAATCACTTTAATTAGTCCATTCCTCTCAGTGTCTGACAGAAAAACAGTTTCACACCAAGATAAAGAGAAAAGGCCTGTTTACACAAAGGATGATAACTATAAAGATAAAGTTCTAAAAATCAATATTAATAGAACAGCAATATTAAAGTATAGCAGGGTCCACACCACAGCTATAATGATAAAGGCACAGAGAAATGATATCATTGGAATCACTTTCAGAATGATTTTTTTTTATTAAAAAACATTGACACCTCATCAGAATCAATCCTGCTATAACCAGCTCGAGAATTTAAAGCGGCAGATGAACATGTGCTTAGAATAAACAGACGATATCATCCGCTGGTGTGGACGCTAATTCAGTTGTCTTTATAGTAATCGTTCTTGGTGTGAACGGGCCTTAACTATAGTAAGATGAAAAATCTATTAAATTCAGGACAATTTTCAAAACATTATTTTTCAACTAGCAAAGCTATCAAATAAAGACACTATGTACATCAGTGTAACATTTTACAAGTTTCATGAACAAGTTATTACATAAAATAAAACTAGCTTAAAATATTAAAAAGTAGAAGTCTATGTATAAATGGACATTTACAGAGATTAATAAATACTGTAAAAGTATTGTCTATTGTCAGTTTATAATACCAATTGCATTAACTAAAGTTGACAAATACAACATATTGTGATTTGTGGCACATATACATCTGTTTAAATGTTTGGGGTCAGTGAAATTTGGATAGAAACATACTTTTAATTAGCCGTGAAGCATTAAATTGATCAAATGTGATGTGGAAAAAAAGTGAGAAAATTTTAACATTGATAACAATAAGAAATGTTTCTTGAGCAGCAAATCAGTATATTAGAATGATTTCTGAAAGATCATGTGACACTGAAGACTGGAATAATGGCTTCTGAAAATTGAGCTTTGCCATCACAGAAATAAATTACATTTTAAAATAGAAAAATTATTATTTCACAATTTTACAGTATTTTTGATCAAATGAATGCAGCCTTGGTGAGCAAAAGAGGCTTCTTTCAAAAATATCTACAAAATCTTACTGACCTCAACTTGAACAGTAGTGAATAACTGCAGCTTTTATGATAATTCATTGCTTTGCATTTCATTAGTGTGCTAAAATAACAGCTACCAGTTATTTCTGGGTTAACTCAAGTAAATCCACATCTATGTAAGCATAGTTCAGAGGTTTGAGTACAGTGACAAATATTAGGGCTTCTCCTGCTACACTCATGAAGTAATTCTAGAACATCTTTTCTCAATCTCAATGTCTGTCACTCCAGTGCTGCTCTGTCCTCTACCCTCTCCTTCTCAACATCTCTCACTCTGACTCTGCTCTGGCTCTGAGGTTGGCAGGGTTCCCTGCATATGCACCATGCTGCCTCTAAATTAATGACCGCACTTGGAGAGACAGCCACAATAAAGTTTGGATCACACTCCAATATCCTAAGTGCCTTTGTGGCCTCCTCTCCTTCGTCTCTCTCGTCTCTCTGGAATCATTTATAATACCCCAAAACACAGGCCGACTTAGAAAACGATACAGCCATACCCTATTTGGCCTCAGTCCAAATGACTGTTCACATTCAAATATGCACACACTTTGCAATTCAACAATATTATGAGTGGATATTGCAGCCTACACATATTTAAAAACTGACAGCTCTGACAGAATCAGAGTTTAATTTGCTTTAATTAAACGTAGTTAAAAACATCTCTCACCGAGTTTGTTCCTCTGATTGCGAATGTTGTCCAGCTCTTTGTAGAGATGGTGCTGAGAGTTTCCATGGAAATAAGAGTTTGACATCGTACCTGAGTGACAGACAAAGACAGAAGGAGCTTTAGAGAGACAGAGAGAGAGCAAAGAACTGAAACAAAGAAAGATACTATCATTCTGTTTACCTTGGCTTATTAAGAGCTTCTGTAAAAAGATCAAACCACTAGGAAACATCAGGGATGTGAACATAAATCAGTGGTTTGAACGTTGTTATCTTAACTGTTACTCAAGTACCTACTTAATATAATCACACCATTTGTCAGAAAATCTGTCAAGAAAGAAATATATATTCATTTATTGCAAAGAAACAGCCTGAGAATGAATGCCTGGGAAGCGAGAGTGCGCTCAATGCCCTGCAGGAGGTTTATCATGACAGTTCAGCCATATTGTATATTGGAATATTTCTATGAATCTTATATTTTGCTTTGCTAATTCTCCCACTTTCAACATCTGCAATCTTAAATGTGGTTAACAGTGCTGGTAAACAATGCTTTGAAAAAGAAACTATTGCATTAGTCCTTTAAAAAAAATTACAATAAATATTATAAAAAAAAAGGTCCTACTTTATATTAGGTGCCCTTAACTACTATGTACTTACATTTTAATTAATCATTTGACACAAAGCATTTATTGTGTACATACATGCTTTTACATTGTACTTATATTTTTAAAAATACCTATATGTAGTTACATCTGTAATTACACTGAACAAAATTATAAATGCAACACTTGTTTTTGCCCCCATTTTTCATGAGCTGAACTCAAAGATCTAAGACTTTTTCTATGTACACAAAAGGCCTATTTCTCTCAAATATTGTTCACAAATCTGTGTTAGTGAGCTCTTCTTTGCCGAGATAATCCATCCACCTCACAGGTGTGGCATATCAAGATGCTGATTAGACAGCATGATTATTGCACAGGTGTGCCTTAGGCTG
>JAFVLL020036062.1:40779-61150 GCA_021397915.2 Tor tambroides | reverse complement strand
CTGATCTCAAATTGAACGGTAGTGAATAAGAACTAACTACAGCTTTACTGTAGTAAATTCATTGCTTTGCATTTTATTAGTGTGTGGAAATAACATCTAGCAGTTATTTCTGGGTTAACTCAATTAAATCCACATCTGTGTGAGCACAGTTCAGAGGTTTCAGTATAGTCCAGAAGAGTGACAAATATTAGGGATTCTCCTGCTACACCCATGAAGTAGTTTAGAACATCTTTTCTCGACCTCAGTGTGTGTCACTCCAGTGCCTCTCTGTCCTCTACCCTCTCCTTCTCAACATCTCTCGCTCTGATTCTGCTCTGGCTCTGAGGTTGGCAGGGTTCCCTGCATATGCACCATGCTGCCTCTAAATTAATGACTGCACTTGGAGAGACAGCCACAATAAAGTTTGCATCACACTCCAATATCCTAAGTGCCTTTGTGGCCTCCTCTCCTTCCAACTGCTCGTCTCTCCAGAATCATTTATAATACCCCAAAACACAGGCTGACGTCGAAAATGATACAGCCATACCCTATTTGGCCTCAGTCCAAATGACTGTTCACATTCAAATGTGCAGACACTTTGCAATTCAACAATATTATGAGGAGTGGATATTGCAGCCTACACATATTTGAAACTGACAGCTCTGACAGAATCAGAGTTTAATTTGGTTTAATTAAACATTGTTAAAAACATCTCTCACCGAGTTTGTTCCTCTGACTGCGAATGTTGTCCAGCTCTTTGTAGAGATGGTGCTGAGAGTTTCCATGGAAATAAGAGTTTGACATCGTACCTGAGTGACAGGCAAAGACAGAAGAAGCTTTAGAAAAAGACAGATAGAGAGCAAAGAATTGAAACAAAGAAAGATACTATCATTCTGTTTACTTTGGCTTATTAAGAGCTTCTGTAAAAAGATCAAACCACTAGGAAACAGCAGGGATGCGAACATAAATCAGTGGTATGAACATTGTTATCTTAACTGTTACTCAAGTACCTACTTAATATAAATCACACCATTTGTCAGAAAATCTGTCAAGAAAGAAAAATATATTCATTTACTGAAAGTAAAAAACAGCTTTCAAAGTGTGGAGGTAGCAGTTATATATCTGAATGCCTGAGAAGCGAGACTGCATTCAATGCTCTGCAGGAGGTTTACCACCGCAGTTCAGCCATATTGTATATCTGAACAATTCTATTAAACCTTCTATTTTGCTTTGCTAATTCTCCAACTTTGAACATCTGCAACAATTAAGAAAATCTCATGAGCACCACACATCTGCAATGTCAAATGTGGTTAACAGCGCTGGTAAACAATGTTTTGAAAAATAAACTATTGCATTAGTCCTTTAAAAATTATTATTATTATTATTACAATATATATAATAAAAAGGTCCCACTTTATATTAGGTGGCCTTACATTTAAATTAATCATCTGATACAATGCACTTATTGTGTACATACATTGCACTTTTATTTTAAAAACACCTGCATGTAATTACATCTGTAATTAATTTCTTTAATTACATTTATAATTACACTGTTGACCTATCCCTTACACCATAACCCATCCCTTAAACCTACCCATAACACCAAACCTGTCCTTAACCGTACCCGTTTCCTACCTTAAAAATCAGCAAAAGTGTTTTGCAATACAATATAAACGCAATAAGTTTAACATTGTCCTTATTTTTATGCAAGTACATAGTAGTTAAGGGCACCTAATATAAAGTGGGACCTAAAAATTCTAACAATAAATTAAAAATTAATAACGAAATTAAGGAGTAATTACATTAAATCATTAACATGTTTGATGCGTTTTGGTAAGTGTTGCCTCTAAAGGTTTTTCCTTATTGTCAAAAATGTTACACTTTATTTTAAGGTGTCCTTGTTAGAGTGTAATAATACATTTAAGTACTGAGCAATATTAATTATATCAATTACTTACTATATGGTTAGGGTTAGGATTAGGGTTACTTGCATGTAATTATGCATAATTTATTGTTATTACAATAGTAAGTACTTGTAATGTGTAACAAGGACACCTTAAAATAAAGTTTTACAATCAAAAATAGCTTATAATGAAAATAATAGGTGTACTGCTATAATGGCCATTCATCATTTATTTTTTATGGCTTATATATGTTCTTCATACTCTGAGAACAATAATATTAACACCTTTGACAGGTGCATGTCTGATATGCTGGTCCAAGAGCTAAAAGCTTATGTCTTATTAGTTTTAGTTTTAGTTTTAGTTTTTTGCCATAAGAAACTTGACAGTGTCAGGATCGAGTCTCAAGGCAAAGAGAGAAAGGAGAGGCTTCTGAGTAATATTTTAAAAAGAAAAATAAAGCTTGTTGCATAGTTGAAATTCAAATAATATGAAAAACAGTGAGTTATTCGAAAAAGTTTAAATTGAATTGAATTGGAAACTCTGTGCATGACTTAAATTTTGTCAACAGCACAGTAGGTATGTACTGTATGTGTGCAGCTCATTGATTGTGAGTGTGGATCAAATGGACAATGCCACGCATACACTACGTGTTTACGTCAAAACTGAAGTATACTTTGGGAATGTGTTACCCCCACCACTAGTTGTATACTCTAACTGCAGAGTCTAGGCCAGACGTGTGCATGCTGCGACTGGTTCTGACGGAAGAGGGGACTGAGGTTTCTTCTGAACACTGAGAGTGTGTGTGTGTGTGTGTGTGTGTGTGTGTCAGGAGGTGAGAGTGAGAGGGCAAAACCAGAGAGGGGTTCTCCAGGAAAACCACAGACTTCTGTCTCATTTAGCTCTTATTTATCCGTTTCATGCTGGTATTTTTTTTTCACCGTTTCAGTGGTTCATTTGCTCCTCAAAGCAGAGGATTGGTTTGCAGAGCCTCGGGGGACACACTGGCAGATCAGCAGCAATTAGTTCAGTGTTACACCGTTACTGGCGTGCAATAAAAACACAATCTTTCATCTTTTCACCGACATGAGGCTGAGGAGTCAATCACTTTGATCAAAACGTGATTATTATTATGATGAGTGCACCACGCCCTGTCTGGTAGAGGTTCAGGTTCATAAAGAAATCTATTAAAAGAAAAAAAAAACACAGCAGGTGTGTTCCTGATCATGTAACTTGTCCATACCGGTGATTTTTTAGGGAAAATCTGTACCCTCCAACCAAAATTGTGAGAACAATGAAAAAGGAAATGTCATTATTAGCTGATCAGGACTGGATTGTTCTGTCAAACATGGCTTCAGGCTGCCCTGAGGGGCTAACAAGATGTGAGTGAAAAATGAGAGAAAGAACAACAGTTAAGACATTTGAATGGATCTGGATCTTTTTGTCAAAGGTGCTGTATGGAATAACTTTTGATTTCCTGTGATTATTAATAGCAATGCTTTCACACTTTAAAGTTGGCATGAATTGAAATAGATATTATTTTACTCTCTCTTTATCTACATTTCATTAAAAAAAAAAAAAAAAAAAAAAAAAAAAAAAACTTATATGCCTCTAATCATTTAGTCTGCCTAAACCCTGCCCCGCCACAATCGACTGCAGGTTTGCATTAATTTTTGTGTCCACATATCATAATCCAACCAACAACCGAAGAGTTAAACCAAGTACTTGATTTTCATTGTGAATTTAACTTTTCAGAAGCTTGAAAGTTACTGTTATTAAAGAAAAATGATTATTATTAATTAGGTACATTTACTGCATTTTATCATATCTACAGATTTGCAGATATAGTTTTTTGTAGTTTTGTTTGTACAGTGCATTCATGACATTATCAACAAATTTCTACCCAAATTCTCTTAAAAACCTCATTCCTGATGATGCTGGGGGAAAAACATCAGCATCGGCCAATAACTTCAGAACTGCTGCTGTCCCCATTTCAAGAAGATTAGAAAACTGTTGAATAAATTCTTGCATGCAGCCCTTCAATTAAGGTGATAAAGGTGATGCTCAGTAGCAAGGGATGCTGGCAGAAGGAGAGGAGATGATGTCATTGTTTTCTAAAGAAACTTCAGCCGGTTCTGCATTACGTCAGTGGTAATTATGCAAAGCAGAGAGCCATCCGGTACCGAGGAGAGTTTTTGCAAGGTCACCCTGCCACTGCGCATCTGGGCAACAGAGAAAAGCATAGCAAGAGCCAAGACGGAGGACAAACAAATGCCTGCACCCGGACTGGTATGAAAGCATACACTCAGACAAATGCACCTAAACACACAGTTGCAAGACTCTGCCACAGTTCAGAAAAAAAGTGCTCTAATGCGCACATTCACATACATACAACAACATGAACGCATTCAGATTAATACTTCAAGACTTGAACCTGTATTAATGGCCTCAACTGATGACATGAGATGAAGTAGAGATGCAGAGCAGTGCATTAATGTAATAACTAACACACTTATGAATTAGCCCATATCAAGGGTCTGCAAGAGAGCTTGTGCAGGCATGTAGGATCTAAATGAAGTTACAGTCAGTTGAATAATTGTTATTAGATAGAACCCAGATAAGTGAGTAAAGCAAAGTAGACAGTTTCCTCCTGAACTCTTTTCCCCCCAACTTCACCTCAGGTTTTGCATTTATGGGGTGAAAGAAGAAAAGAATGAAAATTCTTTAAATTCCTGATAAGGTAAAATCGTTCTCTCCTTAACGCCTGAGCGAGATCTTCCTGTAACGCAGAGTTTTTGAGCTTTGCCAAAATCACATTCCACATCCCTAGTGGCCTTTTGTCACCCGATCACAGTGACTGCCAATGCGCATCACATCAAACGGCAATCATAAAAAAGAGAAAATCGTTAAAACAGATTACAATTATTTTATCAGGTGTTCAAAGCAAATCTGCCTTTGGTGCTAACACTACAGAACCAAACAACCAAATGAGAGGCTATTGAAATTCATCCATGGGATTTGAGCAACTGGGCACTATCAGTTAAGATGATCTAGCTTACCTCCGTGAATTCAATAGAAAAGCACATGTTCTATGTTGACTGGCATCTGTACACTCTGTTGCGTGCATGAGTTGAAGCAAAAGTCTAGTTTGGCTTTAAACATGAACA
This sequence comes from Tor tambroides, assembly GCA_021397915.2. Lineage (NCBI taxonomy): Eukaryota > Metazoa > Chordata > Actinopteri > Cypriniformes > Cyprinidae > Tor > Tor tambroides. Next base: position 56,100 of record JAFVLL020036062.1, on the reverse strand, counting down.
CTTCCTGCATTGTGTGGATGTTTGTGTATGGGAATAAATGTCAGCTAAAAGACGACGTATGAGAATGAGAAAACGTTATATTATATTTTTAATGATGTTTCACCAGTTACTTATCTGATTAAATCAAACAAAATCCTGTAGGAAACACTGGAGCATATGGGTATTTTTTCTCAGATACAGGGGGTTAAGGGAGGGAGTTAAAGAAAGTGAGAAAACATGAGAGGGTGGTTCAAAAGGGACATAATACTATTAGATTCCTCTTTTATTTTAAACTAAAAATAAACCAAACACAACTATTGGTACACTACCATTTATTACTGTGATGAATGAATTCTTTGTCAAAAAAGAGAGAAAGCACCCAATTAAAGTGATACTCTGAATTTCTTGAAACATCAGCAAAACACTGGCAAGTTTGTAGCAAAATAAATGCTAGAAGTTACAGATGCAAATAGTCCGCTGTTATTCAGGTAATACAGAAAATAATACAAATATGTAATAATCCTTGCATTTGCCAATCATATAAAAACAAAAACACTCACCATTGAGTCTACGCTCCAGGGCCTCTTCCTGCAGCTGTATACAATAAATCTGCTCATCCAGATCCTCTAAAATCTATACAGACAGAGAAAGAGAGGGACAGGGAGTGAGGGAGAATGAGAGTGGATGTTTAACAAATGCGCACACACACACACACAGTATAATAGTACTTACTGTGGGTTTGACTAGTAATTGGCCCATCACTGTGAACATGCGTGACAGTCCTACTGGAGTACACACTGATAAGAAGAGACAAGAAGCTGCTTTAAACACACACATGCTCATTTATGCTTTTCTAAAGCAAAAGTATGAATGCAACCTTTGAACTAGTTCAAATTTATCTAACCACTGTAACAGTGGCTGAAACAAGTCTTAATAACACATCTTAATATGTATCTGTTTGCTCTGGAAAATATACTAATCAGAGGAACCATTTCAACCAAACAGCTATACTGCTGCCAATGAGATTCAACCTGCTTAATTAAAATATTCAAAAGTAAAAATCTAGTTATGTTTTCCACACTGTTTGTCACTAAAAGAACAAAAGAAGGAATTAATCAATTTAATTGCATGCACCAATACCACAATACATAGGAATAACTGTATTTGCATTTTTATTAAAACTTTAAAAATTCCACATGGCCACTTTATATTTCATAATTTTACACTACACTATATTAACTATACCCAGAAGGCACAGGTCATCAATATAACGTCAAGTTGCCGTAGGACAGACGTTGCATTTTGGTTGAGAATGAAAATTGGGTTGACATCAGTATTTGACACCAATTTGGCGTTGACTTAACATTGGATTTTGGTTACACAACCAGTTAAAACAACAAATATCAACATCAGCTGATGTCAGTACTGGACAATACGTAAATTAACATTGGCATTAGATGTTGAATTGACATTGAATTTGTCACTCGATGTCGCAACTGAAATTTAATCAAATATCAACATTTTATGACATTGTGTGCCTGCTGGGTAGTAAACATAATATTTTGGTATATTACATATGAACATATTAGTAATGAGTACATTTATTGTCAAAGTGGATTGTATCAACAAAACTGTCCTGCTATGGGACACTTTGTTGACATTTAATTAGTTCTTAATTTCCTCTAAACAGATGAAAATAAAAGGCTGATGCTCAACCAGGAGGTTCAACACTTGCCCTCCAATACGTTTAAAAACCGTCCAACTTCAAGGTCTTCATACAACAGTGCTTAATTTTTCTCACAATTTTCATTCTCTTCACTGCATTGAAAGTTACAGTATCCACTGAGAGCTAAATACAAAAGCGATCATTCATAGAGTCCATTGACAGCACAGTTTCATGTGAACTTACTAAGCAGCAACAGGCCTCCCATCAGAGAGATGCAGGAGTAGAGGTATGGCAGATAAAACTCCCATAAATCTAGAACAAGAGAATGTGACAGGCACAATAAACCACAGATCAATACATAACGGATTACATCACATGCATGCATCCACAGCTACAGGAGGAGGGTTAAGAGACATACCATACAGCGATTCCATGCTGGCGGCATCATTGTCGATGAGAGCGGACGCCACCCATACAATGCCCAGGATGAGGAGACCCAGCAGAAAGAGCATGACAAATGTCTCCAGCACTCGAGCCTTTATGCCCTGAAACAACAAACATGCTCTTTAATGTTTTCAGGTTTACTTATGGCTGTAGCCAAGAGTGATTCAGAAACACACACACACACACACACAGATCAGCAGGTGTAAATGAGGCTCTAATTGAAAATTTAGCTCTGGAAGCCCCGGGACTTCCCTATAACACTGACTCAATGTCAAGCCCCCTTCTCAATACAAAACGCACACACAACAATAGGTCACCAGATGCACAAAGAAACTAATGACCTTCCTCTCTCTCATTCACTGACGCACACACACACACTTATATGAACAGTTATTAACATGTCCGGTCAGAGTTTGCGGCTAAAATGAAAAAGGTGGCTGCTACTGTCTGAGATTAACTCCAGAGGCTCATCTGGAAACTATTAGGAGTTTTTTTTCTGGGTCAGTAAGTGCCTTATGTATGGCATTTAACTCCACTCCTGATTTACTTGTACCCCCTGGACCTACGTATTGATGTTGGTGACTGCTAGTGTTTGTAAACTGCAACACTGTGATGAGTCTGATTTTTCACTGTGCAGAAAACACACAAATGCCAAAAGTTCCAAAGTTTGGGGTCAGTAAGATTTTTGGAAAGAAATTAATACTTTTATTCGGCAATGATGCATTAAATGTGTCATGGTTTCCATTTGAGCTACAGCTTTCCTGTAGCTCAAATAGTAGAGCATGGCGCTAGCAACGCCAAGGTCATGGGTTCGATTCCCAGGGAAGGCAAGAGCTGATAAAATGTAAAATTGTAACTTGAATGCAATGTAAGTCGCTTTGGATAAAAGCGTCTGCTAAATGCATAAATGTAAATGTAAATTAGGAAGCAACACAACTTGTTTTCAATATTGAAAATAAGAAAATCACAGCAAATCAGCATATTAGTATGATTTCTGAAGGATCATGTGACACATGTGACTCATGTGGCTGCAAAAAATTCAGCTTCAGCATCACAAGAATAAATTACATTTTAAATTAAATTTAAAATACATTAAAATAGAATTTTTTTTTTAAATTGTACTAATACATTATATTAATATTTTCCTGTATTTTAAGCATAAAAAAGGAGCTTTGATGAACATAAGAGACGAATCTTACCAATCTCATACATTTGAATGGTAATGTACACATCCATCACTCACAATGACAGCAGATACAAGTGACAAACTGAACTACAAGCTTACAACATTTATAAGCAATAAATATGTAATCCAACAAAAATACACATCTGACCATGAAGATTATTTCCCTTCACCTGTCCCTTTCACACATTTTCAAGTGTCTACATTCCCTGATTCCTTTAAACATGTCTGTCTCAATCCATTAGGCACTTTGCATATGTGCAGTATTTAATAGCTCTTCTTGATATTAAGAGAATCTAGAGCACCTCCAAGTGACTTCCTGATGAACAACATCTGCCTCATATCAGTCTCCCCTCAATGGATTTGAACCTTTGATATTTAGACTGTGAATTAGTGCATTTAAAGAATCTGTGTCCATAAATAAGAGAAAATTTGCAAAAACAACAACAAAAAAACAATGCATGCAAAGGTATCAGAAGGGTATTTTGCTAAAGTAACTAGTACAGACCTCTCAGTGTATTTGGAAGCAAGAACACAAATACAGCCAAGACGAAGAGAGAGACGTGGCAGAAAAGCCAGAGATGGCTTGAGCTCTTCTTCTCTTGCCCATCTAAATGTGAGCACTGCTTAATATAGTAACTCTAAAATATTCAGCATCTAGTCCATTCTCACACACACATGCTCTCTCTTTCTCACTCTCACATACACACACACTGCAGTATACTCTAATCGGACAGCTGCTAATATCATGTTGACTTCCAGGAAATGTATGTATGTGTGAGAGAAAGACAAGGGGAGAGATATAGATGGAAAAGCGAGTGTTTGCATTTTGCAAGTTTTATTAGTCTGATTCACCCTAAGAGGGCTCTCCCTGACCTTACACACCCTCAGTCAGCGTCAGGGTCACAAACTGCTCTCTCATTCTCCAAATCAATGTCTGTGTAACAAGCAAAAATACAATATAATAAAGACATATCTTTTAAATGTTATTAATGTTTAGTGCATGTCAGTCTGAAGAAGGAAAACAGAAAGAGAGATTTTCCCAAAGAGTTTGACTGCAGGAAGTGTTTGAACAAAATTTGAATCTTTGAAAATTTGAAAAGTTCACAAACATGCAGTGTATTTCCCTTGTCCACTATGATTTCCTCTCCATAAACTGACTCTCATCAATAAAGGCTTAGCATGAACAGTAGTCATTACCTTCTTTTTAAGCCTGCTACACTGAAAGCAGTGTCAGAGACACAAAACAGAGCGCAGAACACACAGGGGACATGAATCACTGTGTATCAACACACACACACAAGCCATTGATGTGCCATTCTGACTAATATGTTAGAAGCCCGTCAAAATGACGGGAAAACAGGATATATGACTTAAGGAAGGCACTTCAGTACTTTTGAAGTTTGTGGGTGTGTTTCATTTTCTTTTTATCCCTCTTCCTACAGTGTCACCATCTTTTTCTTGTTAGCATGAGGTGTCTAACAAATAAGACCTTTGAGAACGGCTTCTGAACTAATCTGGGGTTTGTCAAGAATACAAACAGCAGGATGTTAAAAGTCAAGAAAATGTTTAAAAGAGTGATAAAAATAAGAAATGATTCCGAAAGAAATAGAAAAGGCAAACAGGCAATCATTTTTCAGTACTAAAACACATCCAGTGCAATAGTCAAACTAATAAGTCCCAGAAGAGTATGTCGCAGTGCTGATGGTAGTGAACAGTGCACACACATTCATTTGCATTCAAGTAAACCTAGCACGAAACATCTCAATACATACAAACATTCACGCTTTCTAAGGCTCGACTATGGAGGCTATTATCCAATCCAGTGTTGCGCCTTTTCCCGTCAAAATAGAGAAACTCATATGTTGTCATAGAAACGGGTATAGAATGGGGCGCAGGCAAAGTAAATACGCAGTGTCACGGCCTTAGCAAGCAAAGCCTGGGAGCCAGAATCACATCTCAAAAATAAATATCAGCCCTATTGTGGACAGACTACAAAGGAAGAGACTGTCAAACACACACACACACATACACACAGAGAGAGAGAAAGATGTGAACATGTTCAAGGTTCATGTCATTCCTAAGGAATCAGTTAGGTGATGTCCATTTGCACTCTGTGATAATAACCAATAGATTTTAGTAGTGCTATCTCCATGTGCATCGTAGAGAATTAGGAGGCCATAAGGACCTTCTCATTGGATTTTTTTAATGTTACACTGACTGAGGCATCAGGCTCTTTCTTACTGAAATCATAATCCTGCCATCTGTTGGACAAAATCAGAACTACAGGCCCAGGCTATACACACATATCTGTCTATCCAGAGCACCCTTACAAGCTTTGTGTGTACATTCCAAGGTTCAAAGAGCAATCTAAATGAGATATATAAGATCTTTAATGTTTTATAAAGAAATATCTCTTATGCTCACCAAGCCTGTGTTTATTTGATCAAAAATACAGTAAAAACAGTAACATTGTGAAATATTTTTACAATTAAAAAACAACTTTTCTATTGGAATATATTTTAAAATGAAACGTATTCCTGTGATAGCAAAGAAAAGTTTTCACACTTCAGATCCTTCACATAATTACATGACACATCAGAAATCATTCTAATATGCTATTTTGTAATTTGATATGCTTTATTATCAATGCTGAAAAAAGCTGAAGCATCCAGTTCAGTAGTTAAAAAGTGCTTCATACTTTTGTGGAAACTGAGATACATTTTTTTTCAGGGTTCTTTAATGAATAGAAAGTTCAAAAGAAACATTTATTAAATAAAATTTTTAAAAAAAAAAATCACTAAATACACTATTAAAGAAAGTAACATTGCAAATATCTTTAACACTTTTGATAAATTTAATGCATCTCTTTTGAATGAAAGTGTTATTTCTTGCCCCTTTTATTATTACTTATTTTACTTCAAACTTTTAAATGGTACTGTATCACGGTTTCCACAAAAATATTAAGCAGCACAACTGCTTCCAACATTGATAATGAGAAATATTTCTTGAGCACCAAATCAGCATATTAGAATGATTTCTGAAGGATCATGTGACATCGAAGACTGGAGTAATGGTGCTGAAAATTCAGCTTTGCCACAAGAACATGTTACATTTAAAATATACTCAAACATGGAACAGTTTTTTTCCCACAATATGATGTTTTACTGTATTCTTGATCAAATAAATGCAGCCTTGGTGAGAATAAGAAACTTTTTTAAAAAATATAATAAAATCTTCATTATTCCAATTAATTCTAGAGAGAGCGAGAAAGAGGGAGAGAAAGCAGTCCAGTCACACACTTTCCTTCCCCACAGATTTTTGGTTTTGTTTATTACATTTGATGAAGTACTAATACAAACACACACTGGTCCATAAAACTCACCAGCTACAGCTCTCACAAGCTTTTAACAAACTACCCAGTTTCATTTCCTCCAGTTACTGAATGTAATTTGCCATATATACGTCCCCATTTAACCATCTAACATGGAGACTTGCACAAGCAGGCCATTTGACTTTATACTTAAAAAGAAAACATGAAATCTTGCTTTTATGGGCTACTACGGTTGACGACTTAACCCTTCCCTGTATCAGCAGGGGGCTTTCATACAAGCGCCAGTTTCTGATCGTTTCCTCTCTTTCGCTACACGCACACACATACGTTACGCCGGTCATTCAGAGACGTGCAGGCCAACATAAAGCAGTGCTTCCCTCTCTCCTGCGTTTCTGGTTGATCAATGGCCAGAAACAGTCATGGTGCAAACGAGACAAAACGAAGCAGTACGCCTCGCTCCCGTACAAATGAGTGCAGCCCTCATAAACTACAGTAGCAACTAATCTTTATGTAGCTTTGCCAGAAGGGACATGAACCAGGAGCGACTTCAAACTGTGATGAGAGTAAGACAGAGGGCAACTTGATGCATTCCCTCCCACCCTTTCATTTTCATCTGCACGCTCTATTGTGACGCCGAGTGTTTGCTGGTTTATGGTCTCTATGAGCACCGGTGACAACCCTTGTTTGAGTGACTAATGACATAAGGTCAAATGAGCTGTAGAATTAAGAGTGCTCTGCTTTTGAACTTTTATCTTTTTAGGGTGGGGGAGTGCCTGAAATCAAAAGGGTCACACATAAAACCGTGTGTGTGCGTGTTTGGCCAAGCAAGGGTGAGTAACTACACATACCTGGGAGTATTGGTTTGTACAAATGTGTAAGAATGTCTTTAGCATCTTGTGTGTCCTATACGTAATATAATCACAAAGCCTCAAGCTTGCAGAAAACACACAAACACGCAAACACACATACCTTTTTCGAACCGGCAAAGCCCTCGGACTCCAGGAAGAAGTAGGCAAAAGGCATCAGCACAAAGAGACAGAGATTTGAAAAAAGGGACATAAGGTTCCACAGGCCTAAAGAAAGAGAAATCATTTTATTCAACTTTAAAGTTCAAAAAATTAACCAGATTAATATCATTTTACATAATAACAGCAACTGGAAAACAATCCCCCATCCCTTGTTCATTAAACATTTTGTCTAATTTAATAATTGCTTTAGTTGGTTTACCACGTTTAAATCGATTGCATAGATTTTTCCTCCAAAACCAATGAATTAAAAAAGTTCAAAAATCAAATCTCCTGTCTAAAATTTTTAACCCCAAACATTCTAACCCAAAAACTGCTCTCAAAACGTTAGTTTAACAGAAACATAGACACAAAAAGTAGACACATGACACCACCTTGTGGCCGTTACTGAAGCTGAGGAGAAAAATACTTATTGAAATTACTATAAATTGTATAGTATGGCCTAGAGCTGCACGATTCTGGATAAATTGAGAATCACGATTTTTGTGTCTCAAATAGAGATCACGATTCTCCCACGATTCTGAACTAAACAAAATAATGTGTGACAAAATATTAATTGCTGCAGTCTATTTAAAAGTGTTTAATTTAAATGAATTATTAAACATTTTAATATATAATACAGTATGGCCCGGTTTCACAGACAGGGCTTAGACTAAGCCAGGATTAGATCATAGCTCAATTAAGACATTTAAGCAATTTTTATAAACATGCTTAGAAAAAAAAACATTACTGGTGTGCATCTTGAGACAAAACGAATGCACTGATATATTTTAAGATCAGTCAGTGCGAGTTTCTTTCAGTTGAACAGCTCAGACTTACATTTTTGTCTAGGACTAGGCTTAAAGCCTCGTCTGTGAAACCCGGGGTATAAGTATTTAAAATATAGTGTATTTAATACAGCAATTTTTAGAATTAAAATTATGAAAAATTGGTTTGTATTAATGATTCAATGACTCACTCATGCCTCACTTGTTTCATTAATGGATGCATCAGTGTTTTTGAACGAATCTCGAATGAATGATTCAATGAAAGATACATTTGTCACTTGTCGCCACCTAGTGGTGAAATGATGCAATCGACACAAACGTTATTTGAAGCGCCAGTTACTTTCAAGAGATGAGTGGCTCTATTTTGATCGCTACCATTGGCATCAATGCTTGTAGCCAAACTATAAACATTTATCCCAGTATTTCTATGAATGACTGTAAGACAGAAGTAATACTGTGTAGTTGAAAAGACTGTTTGTGAAGCTTTTTCTTACCTAATCACGTTAACTGTCTGCTATGGCGTTTAGATAGTGTCAAATGTCGCGCACATAAAAACAAGACGCGAGCACATGATATGAGCGGGTGTAGAGGGACGGGACAAGATCAATGAGATTGTGCCATGCTCTTTCTCTTAATCAGCAGTGTTCTATTTGCATTAGGGGTGTCCCCGACTAAGGATTTTCATAGTCGAATCAGAATTTTTGAATCTTGCCGATATTCGACTGATAGTCGAATCATATGTTTGAGGGCGGGACAAAATACATTACCAAGAGAGAGTCATAATTACTGACGTTAACAGCGAAAATGTGTAATGGACGCCTTGCAGATACAAAAATAATGTTTTATGTTTTGATTAAAAGATAGTTAACATTAAACGCCAGCAAAACCTTAATAATTCAAAACATTTTTACAACAGTGCTCTCATTATAATGTTATGTAGGTTATATGACAGTAGTTATTAATGTGTTCTGCATTTCTGTTTTGAGCTGCGCGCTGAAGATGACCAGTAGAATGAAGCATTTGATAGCAGTTTTATAATCAGTGGGATTTATCTAATATAGAATACGCTTCGTTATTTATAAAACATAATGTTATTACGACTTACAGGCTATCTGCGCAGAATGCCCCAAATGCAGAAGTGAATGTGTCCGCGCGGCTCTGAATGAACTCCTTTTGTGGACATGTTCTTCACGCAACAACGTGTAGAAACACGGCAACCAAACTCTAAAAATTCACAGCGTTTTATTTAAATAGTGTTCTCATTATAATGTTATGTATATGACAGTCCCAGTCATAGTTATTAATATTCTGCATTGTTGTTTGTACTGCCGCATGTTGATAATCACTGTACAATGAAGCGCTTTACTTCAGCGCCATGCATCTTATGCAAGATAAATAATACACAATATATAATCCGGCTGCCATGTTTTGAAATCACTTGTACCCCACCTGATCGAAAAAATCCAGTCTTTAACTCTGCCTGTGTCCGTTTGAGTCTTGTTAAAGATTTAAATCCCTGCTGCCAAGATGCGCCCCTGTCGGTCACAGATAGTGAAACTTAACTTAAATCTATAGGGGGGGTTGGATTTATTCACGCACCTTAAAATATTTATTTAAAGCGTCTTTCTTTTCAGATTCTTATTTACAGCATTATCATAATAGGCTGTATATTAACTTATTGGGAGAAAACCAGTAGTTCTATGTGAAATCAGACATTTGAGCACCCCCATATAGCCAAAATGGCATGATCCTAACACCCCGCGAATATTCGACTGTGAGATTGGGAGTCGAATCAGGCTCCTCATATCGAAGCATCGAATCGTCGACTATTCGGGGTCACCCCTAATTTGCATACATTCATTATTTAAAACATTTGTTTACAGGAGATGCAAGTTATTATTTTCTACTTTTCACATTGTATTTTTTAAAATAATATTAATTTGCAAGAGATACAAGTTATTTTCTACTTTTTGCATGACAATATTTAAAATGTATTTTGTTTGCAAGAGATGCTGGTTATTGTCTACTTTGACATGGCAATATTCATTTATATTATTTGCAAAAAATGAAAGTTATTTTCTATTTTTTATCAGGAAACTTGCTTTTTACAATAAAACTGAAATGTGACTTTTTTCATAAGATGGCTTCATTTCAAGCAAGCTTTGATTTCAATTGTTTGAAATATTCAACAAATAACCATAAATAGTTTGTTTCCTTCAATTATTTTCAAATCACAAAGATAAGAAATGCAAAAAACATATCCCACATTTAATAGTGAAGTATTTTTACACTACAACCCTTTAATGAACTATGAGGGCAAAAAAATAATAAAATAAATTGTAAATAAATAATCGTTAAATAATCGTAATCGAGGTAAAGTGTTCAATTAATCGAGGTTTTGATTTTCGGTCAAATCGCCCAGCCCTACCCCTGGTCACGTGTTTGAATGGTAGACATGGACCACAGCAGGAATGCTTGACAAGTGCACATTCTCTCAAGCAGCGACACTACAATTTTTTTTTTCCTAATAAGTATTTTTTTCCCCCAGTAAAAATACCTAAACATTCTTAAAACATGGTAAATTTAATTGCAAAAGTAAAATTCCATAAGATATTAAGACTTTTCAGAGAATATACCTTGAATTAGATTTATTCTTATCCCATGGGAAAACCTCATTAATCTGATTAAAAACACTAACTGTTAATTAATTAAAACACCATTAAAATTCATAAGACAACTTAGCTTACTGTTGTCATTCTTACATTGTTTTGAAGGAATTTTTGTTTTTTGGCTAGAGGTAGTCTTGGGGGCATAGGTGAGTTTGTTGCATTTGACATTTTCCACAGGGCTTTTTCAGGCCCAATGAACTGACAGGGAATGACATTTAATTACTGGTGAGCAGTCACGCAGTTCAGCTAATTACAGTCCCTGGAGTTTAGTCATCATACATAATTAACTTTTACTTTCATGAAAGCTCAATGGCACAGGGCAGTGGTTTCCCGCATGCTACATTTTACAAATACTGATGATGAGTTTTGGAAATGAATTCCAAAAAGAACTTCTGGCCTCCTGTTTACCTTGTGTGGAGATCAGATCCATTTGCAATATCAGATCTATTTGTGAGGTCTTGTACGAAAACACCACACTTTGAACTCTCTGTGCTCCCACTGTGCTCTCGTCAGATACGTTGTTGCCCCCCCTCTGATTGGGCGTATTACAAAGATAATGAGCAAGAGAACACCACATGCCACATTTCTACCCCTCACCATGGTAACGGAGGGCAGACTGCTGGTTCCAAGCTGCTGGTCACCAGAGTGTCATCTATCTCTCTGCAGGTGAAGGTGTCACTCTGATTTTACTCACAGCCATGGGGTAACAAGGTCATTGTTTGAATTTGTTAGCTCAGTGGTCCTCAGAGCTCATGATTTGTGAAAGTCAGTGAATGGATAATGTCAATCCAGGTTACACCAGATGACCAGTAGTTATGCCAGTGTATTATACTAGTGTAAAATAAATACAACATATTGTGACTAATGTTTTTGCTATGTTAAATATTTATATTGATAATTAGCATTTTGTCATATTGCTGCTCCTGATATTTTATAAAAAAAATAAAATACTTGATTATTATTAATCATGCAATTAATAGATGATAAGAAAACAATGTTAATTCATTATTGATAGGTCTATATAATGTAATAATCTATAACCTGTGCACGTTTAAAGATTGATTCAAGACTAATCATTTACAACTTAAAGTGACTTCTTATCTGACCTAGCTACTGTCTGTTGAGCTTATAGAACGTTGTTCCATGCGCCACCTGGTGGATTTTGTATGAAACACAACAAACTTATTTAAATTCTTAGAAGACTGTCGAATTGCGTGTTGCAGCATGAAAAAACACACATTCTTAAATGCCACATCTGTAAGTGCAGTATATAAATAGACATGAATTGACTGGTTAAATGTAGCATGTATAAATATACATTACACAAATTCATATAGTAGTCAATTCCAGGGCCTTGAAAGAAATGCTATTTGTTCCTGTCTGTTCTTGGTAACTTATTAAAGGCTTTTGACTGATCTACACTTTGAAGATTGCTGCTCATCTTGCCCACATGCATCCTGATTCTTGGCCCACTGATGAATCTGGAGGGAGGGGAGATCTGATCCAATGAATATTTTGCTCTAAATATAATGTGCTATGGTGTAGTGCAGTGATTTTAACAGGCAAATTCATCTAACTTAATCTGCAAAATTAATCTAAAGTAATCTGTTGAATACAAACTGACTTGCAATGAGGATAACTATACACAAATATGTTTTGAAGAGTGAATTACTGGCTGCCAGGCACATGAGACCATCTAAATCCAACTGTGAGGCATTTAAAAAACAACTTGGCTTGGCTGTTGTATTGGAAGATATTTCTAATTTCCAGACAACCTTCTCCTCTGGCTGTCAGAGCTTACTCAACAAAAAGTGTGACAACCTCTAAAGCCTTATTGTCAGGGGTATGCCTTCAGCTCCTTTATGATGGCACATCCATACATACTGTCGCAAGGAGAATTGGTGTGAGAACACCAGGGAACATCAGAATTGGTGAGACATTATGTATCTGAGCATCCAAAGCCACCAAGTAGCAACACAGACAGTCCAGGAGCTCACTGACGCCCTGATCCAGGTCTGGCAGGAGATCCCCCAGGGCACCATCCGCCATCTCATCAGGAGTATGCCTAGATGTTTTCAGGAGTGCATACAGATAAGTGGAGGCCATACACACTACTTGTCATAATCCCCAGTCACCAGTCCAGTCACTATCCTCAATCACCAGCCCAGTCCATTTGAAACTACATTTCCCAGCATCCCTTCTGGTTACCACCTGCACACAGTCAGCCATCACCACACCTGCCATAGATCTACTCATCAGGTAGCATAAGAGCAGTCCCTCTCCACCAGTGTTGACAATTTAGCAATTTTGTAGCTAGATTTAGTGACTTCCCCACCCCTTTTGAGACTTTTTTCAAAAGTTTAGGGACAAATATAGTAACTTCTTGGACAAACCTTATCTAAGTTCTCATCTTGCCCACTGATCTATATTCATCTTTACATAGATTAGTGAATTTGCCATCATGATGTCATCTAGTGACATTTAGCTACCAGTTTTAGCTACTTTCAATTGAAAACAGTTGGCGACCCTGCTCTCCACTTCTCCCTTGTCTGGTCTCGTTGTTGCTAGCTGTGTTACTTACCTGGCTACCTACCTGCTGTACTTGCCTTCTCTGATCCACCATCCATCTACTTTTATCTGCCCATTGTGCAGTCTCCTCTGTGGACTCTCATCAACCCTGTGAAAGCATGCCAGTTATCTATAATGACCTCATCTATGGAAGTTCCTGTGTTGTCTCCTTCTGTTTTGCTGACACTACTGACTACTGACATTATGAGTTGCTATTTAGATTTATGTGTGTGTGTATATATAAAGAAACAATTTAAATGAAAAACCATAAATTGTAAAGTGTCTCACAGATAATTCTAGGAATGTCAATTCAACTTTTTGATAACACTTTAGATTAGGGAACACACATTCACTATTAAGGTATTGAATTTTCATTTGCTGAACATAACAAGAATCTTCAACAGCTCTCACACACTGGGATTTTATCTTACACACTGAATGATGAGAATCAGGCCTGACTGTGTACAGTCTCTTTTATGAAGTGTATTACAGCAGCTTTTGCAAGAGTCAGTGCCAGCTTATACTCCATTACCCTCCCACACTAATGCCATTCATCTGCATGTTACACAAGCAACTCACAACTACACAGACAAATAATGTACAAATGTACAAAGACCACGGAAGTCAAATGAGTCCTTTACAAAATCTGACTTTGCTGCAGTTGGAATTGAACTGCTGTTTCGTCTGGCCAGAGGAGAACTGGCCCCCATGACTGCATTTTTTCAGTTAAAAATGGGTTTAAATGCATAAAAAAATGCCATATATAAGAAGAACCTCTCCCACATATGTACCAACTTTAACTTTTCAAAAAAACATTAGTTATTTGTAATTTTTCTATTATTCAAAGTGTCAAAACATGTGGTGCGACTGTCCGACCATAACTGTTGTTTTGGACACATCTTTGAAATTACCCTAAATTTATTCAGATTAATTTTCTGCACTATTTGGCATTATTTCCAAAGTGTTTTGTAATCCTGTATAAAATCGCAAAGCATTTGTATTTATATTTCCTTCATAATATTCAAACAAACTTTGTCCGATAATCTCCATTTGATGAAATATCATGTGGTATGATATTGGGCGAGTTCATCTGACGTCAGCGAGTTCACGGATGTAGCATTAAGCTTTGTAAACACGCTAACCGAGCAAGCTACAGAAACAATAACTGTAAGGACCTTTCCAAATCAGAAACCGTGGGTGGACAGAACAATCCGTGCTGCGGTTAACAAACGCACTGCCGCATACAATGCCGGTCTTTTGTCAGGGAATATGAGCGAGTACAAAGCATCGTGCTATGCTCTCCGACGTGCAGTAAGAGCCGCCAAACTCCGATACAGGGAGAGAATTGAGTCTCATTTTCAGCTCAATGACTCTCGACGCATGTGGCAGGGACTGAGGACCATCTGTGCCTTCGGAAACAAATCCTCCGCCGAGGTGAGAACTGATCCGTTGCTGGCCGACGAGTTAAACACCTTCTACGGCCGCTTTGAATGCAATGGCGGCAGCGCGACTCTGCCGATCAGCGCGTCAGGAAGCAGCAGGCAGAGCAGCGATAATCATGTAATCACCGTGTCGGAGGACGAGGTTCGGAGGGCCCTAAAGAAAGTGAACGTCAGGAAAGCAGCCGGACCTGATGGAATTACTGGCCGTGTTCTGAGGTCCTGCGCTGATCAGCTCGCTGGTTTG
>JAFVLL020036062.1:0-40679 GCA_021397915.2 Tor tambroides | reverse complement strand
TGGCGCTTTTGTTCACGTGTCTGGAGCTGCTGAAGTTACAGTAAAACACGACTTGGGGGCGCTCAAACACAAAACGGTCTTGCCGAGCACCCAACAACGAAGAGGAAGTAAGTAGACGAATGCATCGAGACGAGATGAATGAGCTGCTGGTCTCATTGGTGTCTGAACACAAAGAACTTTATAACAAACGCGAGCGACTACAAATATTTTGATAAGAGGGAGTTGTTATGGAAAGGAATTGCAGATCAAATAGGATTCAATGTGTACCGGGGTATTTCTGTTTATCATTAAGCGCCATCTAATGTCAGAGAGTGAATTTGCACGTTCACTCGTCTTATCGTCTGCGAAAATCGCTTGGGTGTGAACACAAAAGACGCGCCGAAAAACGCTGGCGATTAACGCACGCCGATATTCGTCCTGGTGTGTACGGGCCTTTATACTGCTTTTCCCCTTCGCTCCTGTTTCCACATTCTGCGCTTGTTTTTCCAAATGTTGCGGTTAGAGTTTCATGTAAATCAGGGCGGGTTTAAGCGTCATCATTGGTCCACTAGTTGTAGATTAACAGCTCCTACTCAGCCAATCAGTCGAAGTGGGGCGGTGACGTGACGTCACTCCAGTGCGCCTCATTAGCTACCGATGCTCAGTGTTCTGTTCACTTGTACAAGTGAAAATGGATTACTGTGAGTTGGAGTAACATCTTTCCATACAGGATACTGTTATACAGTGGCGTGCACAGGTTGGGGGTTGGGGGGCTCGAGCCCCTGCCCCTTTGAGGTCCGACGCTAAAGCGCCCCCACTTTGTGCCCCCGGTCCGCGATTTGTACCGAGGAGGACAAACCGTTCTAAAAATAAAAAAGGAGTCCCAAAAACAGAAATATTTGATCATCGTCCATATCGCTGTTTACATTTCACTTGCATTACCAACGCAACGACTGAAGCATTTGTATTACATTCCGAAGAGCTCCGTTATCAGCACCGCAGTGGAAAATGATGCTGACCGGGCCGGACCTGCACGGAATGGAACGGTTAAGCAAAGAGAACTGTTCGGCCCGATAGTGGAAAAGCGGCTAATGATTTATTTGCATATTGTGTGTGTGTATTTACATAAACACTAGACAACATATGCAGCAAGCTACATACATAATTGCATAACACTATAAAATTAACATTTTAAATATAGAAAGTTAGAATACAGCAACAATATTGAAAGTAAAACAGTCAGCAGGTGGTGGTAAGTATCTTTAGAGTAAGACATTAAATCATTAATTCAAATGGCAGATTCATTCAGTGAGGAATAAAGTGAATCATTCAATATGAAAGGCTGCTGTGTGTTGCTTGTAGGACACTGTTCTGCTGTGGCTTTGTTTGGACTCTTCATCAAAATATAGCAAAATGAGAAAATAGTTACAATATTAAACTCACTCAATTTACTTATTGTTATATTGATGTTATACTACAGTTCAATAAAGATTTTCAATGGAGTTGATATTCGGGGAAAACACTCTTCCTTGTGATATTCCTTAACTGTATGTCATTTTGTAATCTCAGAGCAACACAAAATGTGATAAATCTTACAAAACCATCAACCTTATCAATTACACACTGTACATGAAAGAAAAAGCTGCAAAGCTGTTTACAAAAAACAATACATGACAAAAAAAAAAATAAGCAAATTATTGACTACAGACAGTTAACAATTACGAGCAATATACAGCAAACTAAACAATTGCCCCACTTCGACTGATTGGCTGAGGAGGAGCTGTTAATCTACAACTAGTGGACCAATGATGACGCTTAAACCCGCCCTGATCTACATGAAACTCTAATCGCAACATTTGGAAAAACAAGCGCAGAATGTGGGAACAAGGGCGAAGGGGAAAAACAGCATAAGCATACAAAAAATTAAAATATGAGCAAAAAATGTCTGAGAGCAGAAAAAAACAGAGAAATATAAACAAGGAAAATTTGATTTTGTGCGCAAATCAGACAATTTTGAATTAATTTCAATTTTGTGCAATATGATTTTAAATGTTTAAAGTTTTGATTCATGCTTATTATTTTTAAAAATCAAAAAATTAATAACGGATTTATGCTTCTTATTTTTCCATCCATGACCATTGTTTGCTATTCTGAAAATTTTGCTTTCATTATTAAATCTTGTGCAATATATTTTTACTTGCGTTTTTAAATTTTGTTTTCATGCTTGTTATTTTTTTATTCGTGGCTGCAATACTTTAAGCAGGAATCTGATCCCATACTGGGGCATCAGGTTCTTTCTTACTGAAATCATAATCCTGCCATCTGTTGGACAAAATCTGAACTGCAGGCCCAGGCTACACATACAGTCAAACCAAAAATTATTCAGACATCAGATGTAATTTTTGATATTTTTTACTAGTGGGTGCAGGACACTATAGTTCATTTATGTAAGTGAGCATAGCAAAATAAAGAAATTGTGACATATTATACCCAAAAATTCTTCATAAAGTGGACTACCAGTAAAATTGTTAAAAATCTGGGACCAAAACTTTGATTTGACACTTTGACCTGACCATGTTTTGCTACATACCTTTCTATCAAAGTTATCTGACATTATCAGGTTGAATTTGTTCTGAGACAGTTTAACTCTGAGTTCCTGTCATATTTTATCACCATTTTCTAAACTACAGCGAATAAACTGCGATAATGTGAGAAATGTTGAAGGAATAAATTTTGGTTTAAGTGTATATCTGCCCATCCAGAGCACCCTTACAAGCTCTGTGTGTGCATTCAAAGGTTTGGAATGATTAAGAATAAAGATGTATCTTATGCTCACCAAGCCTGCATTTATTTGATCAAAAATACAGTAATAACAAAAAATGTTGTGAAATATTTTTACAACTTAAAAAAAAAAAAAAAAACTGTTTTCTATTTGAATATATTTTAAAATGAAATTTATTACCGTGATGGCAAAGCTGAATTTTCATACAATCCTTCAGATCCTTCATATGATTACATGATACTTCAGAAATCATCCTAATATGCTATTTTGTTATTTGATATGCTTTAATATCAATGTTGAAAACAGCTGAAGCACCCAGTTCAGCAGTTGAAAATTGCTTCGTATTTTTGTGGAAACTGTGCTATATTTTTTCAGGATTCTTTGAATATAAAGTTCAAAAGAAAGGCATTTATTTAAAATAAAAATAAATAATTTTTTATTTAAAAAGTAACATCGCAAATATCTTTACCAACACTTTTGATAAATTTAATGCATCTCTGTTGAATGAAAGTATTATTTCTCCCCCCCTCCTCCTCTGCTTTTTTTTTTTTTTTTTTTTACTTATTTCACTTACTGCTAACTTTTGAAGGGTAGTGTATCACAGTTTCCACAAAAATATTAAGCAGCACAACTGTTTTCATCATTGATAATGAAAAATATATTTTGAGCAGCAAATCAGCATATTAGAATGATTTCTGAAGGATCATGTGACACTGAAGACTGGAATAATGATGCTGAAAATTCAGCTTTGCCACCACAGGAATATTTTACATTTAAAATATATTCAAACATAGTTTTGTTTTTTAAATTGTAAAAATATTTCACAATATTAATGTTTTACTCTATTTTTGGTCAAATAAATGCAGTCTTGGTGAAAATAAACTTTTTTCAAAAACTTTCAAAATAAAACCTTAATTATTCCAATTAATTCAAGAGAGAGCAAGAGAAAGCAGTCCAGTCACACACTTTCCTTCCCCACAGATTTTTGCTTTTGTTTATTACATTTGATTAAGTACTAATACAAACACTGGCCCATAAAACGCACCAGCTACGGCTCTCACAAGCTTTTAACAAACTACCCAGTTTCATTTCCTCCAGTTACTGAATGTAATTTGCCATATATACGTCCCCGTTAAACCATCTAACATGGAGACTGGCACAAGCAGGCCATTTGACTTTATACTTAAAAAGAAAACATGAAATCTTGCTTTTATGGGCTTCTACGGTTGACGACTTAACCCTTCCCTGTATCAGCAGGGGGCTTTCATACAAGCGGCAGTTTCTGATCATTTCCTCTCTTTTGCTCCACACGCGCACACACACACACGTTACGCCGGTCATTCTGAGACGTGTAGGCCAACATAAAGCAGTGCTTCCCTCTCTCCTGCATTTCTGCTTGATCAATGGCCAGAAACAGTCATGGTGCAAACGAGACAAAATGAAGCAGTACGCCTCGCTCCCATACAAATGAGTGCAGCCCTCATAAACTACAGTAGCAACTAATCTTTATGTAGCTTTGCCAGGGGGACATAAACCAGGAGCGACTTCAAACTGTGATGAGAGTAAGACAGAGGGCAACTTGATGCATTCTCTCCCACCATTTCATTTTCATCTGCACGCTCTATTGTGACTCCGTGTGTTTGCTGGTTTATAGTCTCTATGAGCACCGGTGACAGCCCTTCTTTGAGTGACTAATGACATAAGGTTGAATGCGCTGTAGAATTAAGAGCGCTCTGCTTTTGAACTTTTATCTTTTTAGGGTGGGGGAGTGGCTGAAATCAAAAGGGTCACACATAAAACCGTGTGTGTGTGTTTGGCAAAATGAGGGTGAGTAAGTGCATAAACCTAGGTGTGCTGGGAGTATTGGTTTGTACAAATGTGTAAAAATGTTTTTAGCATCTTATGTGTCCTATACATAATATAATCACAAAGCCTCACGCTTGCACAAAACACACATAACCACACACCTTTTTCGAACCGGCGAAGCCCTCGGACTCCAGGAAGAAGTAGGCAAAAGGCATCAGCACAAAGAGACAGAGATTTGAAAAAAGGGACACCAGGTTCCACAGGCCTGAAGAGAGAGAAATCAGTTCATTCAGCTTTAAGCTCAGCTAACTAACCTGATCAATATAATTTTACATAATAACAGCAACTGGAAAACAATCCCACCATCACCTTGATCATTAAACATTTTGTGTCATTTAATAATAGTTTTAGTTGTTTTAATACATTTAAATCGATTTCACAGATTTTTCCTCCAAAACCAATGAATTTAAAAAGTTCATAAATCAAACATCCAGTCTTTATTTTTTTTCAAAACCCCAAATTTTCTCATATAAAACAGCCCAAAAAACTACTTTCGAAAGCTCAGGTTAGTTTAACAGAGAAACCATCAGCACAAAAAAAATAGACACATGACACCACCTTGTGGCCACGACTGAAGCTAAGGAGAAAAATACTTCAGCTGTATAGAAATTTTTAAAAATGGGAGGAGTATGGCATCAGCAACAAAATTAAATACTGTATACATTGTTCAGTGCACAAATCATTTTAATAAAAACTTTCTATGAAACACACAAATTAAACTTTATAATTTAGATTAGAAGTATCAAAAGGAAGGACAAATAATGCAATGCATTTTTAGAAGAACAAAGCAGAACACAAGCAGCGTTGATTTCTACAACAGTCTGTGAATGTCACCTAATGCATGACAATAGGGTACAACCTTATGTAAGACTACTTGTTAAATAACATATATAATTAAAATAAAAAAGGTGTGATACTGACCGTGAATGAGTGATCCATTGAGCCATTGTATGTAGTAGTTTTTTGGTAGGGAGAGCAGGATCTCATTACTGATTATAGAAAATGGTAAGAGGAGGACAGCCCCTCCAGACACTGCCAGTGTGAATGTACACAGATACATACTGAGAAAAAAAATAAAAAAACAAAGTAAAAAGTAAAAACGTCAGTATAAAGAATGGTGATAATTATTGTACATTAATATGCTGATGATTTTTAATCAGTTTTATTTTCACATTTAAAGTAATGATGTAATAATATGGTGTTACATTAAGAAAACAAGTGATTAGAACTCAAGGTACAGTGGAAGATTTTATATTGAAAATGTTCTTTGATACACTAAAGATTCTTTGATACACTATAAAAACAGCACTTATTATCATGCCCGATGTGGTCAGTATCAAACAACTCACGATATTCTGTTGACGATGGCATCCTCATCTTCCTGGTCATCTGTTGGCATGAGAACAACATAAAATCAACCAATAAACCAGACACAGATTCAAAGTCATTTTGTTTTTTGATAGAGATTATTTTCCTAGTGCTTAGTGCTGTGATGATCTGACAATCTTTTATCAGAAGTGTTAGTCAGCTGATTACTGCAATTCAGTGTTAAGTTCTTTACGGTGAATTTGTAACACAAACAGCCTCAGCTACGGAGGGCACAGAAACGTAACAGATGGTTTAATAAATCTAAAGCATGATCTTTCTTCATTTAACTGAAAGCTACTGGAAAACAATACTGGTTAATCATAAATCACAAACATGTGAATAAACCTTCACAATCAACTGGCCAGATGGAGGCTGTCAAGAGTCAAAGCGGGTTAAAGAAAAAATGAAAGAAAAGAAAGGGTAAGAGAGAGATGAATAGAAGGCGCAGAATAACATTACTCTAAACTAATTACACAAATTGCAGTAACTGAATATTCAGACCCTTGAAAAAGCCTCTACAATGAGGCCTGAGGTCACAGAGCTTTATAGTCACGCTTCACAACAGCAGCTCAGCTCAGCTGTACTTTTATAGAGACAGGAGGCTTAAGAACAACCTAGTTTCACCTGCGATCGACGCTCTCCACAGGGGTTAGCTGACGTTAATTATGCTACTTTTAAATTGGAGGGCATGACCTGATCAGGAACTAAATTCGTCCTCATAATTGTTTGTGTAAGGGAGGCTGGAGGTGGCAGCACTTTGTGTTATGGAGTTGGATGATGCTCAGAAGGAAGTGTATTCCTCAGAAGATTACTATAAGGTGTTATAGAGAGTTCTAAAAGATGTAAACTCCTTAAAAGTGTGCAAGCAAGTACACTTAGTACAAATCAAACTGTCCATTTGTCACCTAAGAATTTGATCTAAACTAAATCTGAGGAGATCAAAGATATTAAGTTAAAAATATTAAATATTAATGTCATAGATAAAATATTAATCTATAGTTATAAATAGTAAATATTCTAAATATAACTGCATTTAAATATTGAAATAGTTTGATCAGAAACACAACTACTTACCGCTTTTTCTCTTGTAGCGTGAGATGATGCAGTACGACACAATGTACAGCACTGCAAACAGGAGGAAGCAGACCTAGAAACACATGGAATGAGAGGATGGAGTTTTCAAACACTTCTGTTCTGCAAGGGTTTTTACGTTGTAAACTTTTCATTCATACCCTTTTGAACTAAAAGCAGCATCTTATATCAAGTGAAACTGACTAGTCTAGAAATTTAACCCAAGTAGAATTTTGTGTACTGTGTCTAGAAATTAATTGATTTCAAAAATAAATCTTGCCTGTATCAAAACTATTTTTAAGCAGTAATAGTCCAATTGAATGACAAAGTAAAGTACCTCTGTTTTAATCATAGAAACATGCTGATCAGTAATCTGTAGCGATGTTATATGGCATGATCAGCAGCGAGTGTGCAGGAGACTGGAGTGTATTTTAAGAGGACGGACTGATGGATGTGCATATGTAAACATGCCGTTCATGCTTGAACGTTTACTCATATTACACCTTGCTTGTAGAACTACAGAGCACTAACAGAGTCCTGCATTACATAAATGCAACTGTGTTCCACCATAAAAAACAAACCTACAACAGAGTTAAGGATCTGTCAATACAAAGACTTTAGATTAGAAGAAATTCATACCTAAGGATGCTTTGGAATAACAAATAACTTCTATTAAAGCATAAATAATATGCTTAACCCTTTTGCAGAGTGAAGCACAGACATTTTGTGTGTGTGTGTGTGTGTGTGTGTGTGTGTGTGTGTGTGTGTATGTATATATATATATATATATAACACATTAATATTTACACATTGCTGTGTTTAAAATATATTTTTACAATACATAGCCTAAATATTCTTCCATTTTCACCAACAGCTAGAAAGTTCACAGGTATAATGTTACTCTGTGAAATCTATAGACATCATAAACATTTGTGGTGGATATAAATGGTGCAAAGCATTAATTATTAGTTTATAATTTTCAAACCACTGTAACTGATGCTTCCAAGACAATTAAAAATAACTCTCACAATGTCTAGATGGCTCTGAGCTATTAGGCCATTCTTATTCTTGAGTTCTGCATTAAAAAACACTCAGAACCCATTACGCAACAACAGACTAAGCACCAGCAATCACCACTCCGAAAATCCTGAAAAACAAAGGATAGTGACTGACTGAATTCATTTGTTAAAATCATAAAATATAACCTATAGATACATAAGCTGTAGACAAAACAGCTTTATTAAATAAGGATTTTTTGTTTGGTAAAGGCCAAAATTTATCAAGATTATTGTATTTCAATTTCACCCAACCTAATCCAGGAATGGGACGGTTTAGAAACTGCTTGCCCATTATCATCATCACAACATTACTAAAGAGCCAGAAAACAGATATATCTGCATGGCACAGACTTTCATTAGACTAACTTTCAATAACATTGTATGCAGCTGATAACAGCTATCTCACTTCTACACACAAAAAGAATTTAAACTCTCTGAAATATACAGCAAACATTTCTAAATTCACTGTAAAGTTAGTGGTAAAATTTCAACTGAAATGTCAGCTGTTACTCTTACAACAAATGATTGCTATCATAATTAGAAAAACTTAAAGAGTCAAAACAGCATCAGTGAGAAAAAGTGAATTTCTTTTGTTAATGTTTTTCATTCCTTCACTCTCTACGCTACAGAAACACTTGCTTGGTATTTTAAAATGTGGATCAAGAACAACCTTGGCCACTAATTCATTTAGTCCAACACTGATATTCATTTAGAAAGCAGAGACAGCAGCTGGGATCACTATAAACAACACTAAAGATTTTTTGGCTGTTCTTGCAAGGAAAGGCTGCAAAATTTGTTCAGTTAGACATGCAAGTTAGCACTGACAGATTAATTTGTGACATTTAATCACTTGCAGATCATGCAATCCATTCATCTAAGACACATGAGAACAGGTTTGCCTACGCAGGAAGGAGAGACACATTACATCCTGACACCCAAAATAAACACTGCAAATCTGCAATGCTCATGTGTACACCAACAACAGTAAACAAGCTGTCAGTGTAGAACCGTTATGATTACTCAACTGGTCTAACTACCACATAACGGTCACTTAACGTTCCGTCTGCTCTAATTCTACTTGAGATTCAATAAAATATGTCACAAAAACATAACAGTCAAAGAGCATCATGCATAAATATATATACAATAATAGTGAATCAAATGTGCCACAACAGTCACAGAAAGGGATTAATTAGCTCAATATTGCAGCAAACGACAAGCTAACAGGCTAGCTAGCTAACTAGCCTAATGAACCTCACTCATATACACTACTGTTTCTACGGAGAAATTGTGATACATTTCAATTACAGCAATCCCCATTCATCTTTTCAGTTTAAGAAATATACGTAAATGAGGCTAGATGCGAGCTGAAATGAGGAACACAATGAGCAAACACGGTCAGTGTGTCGTACTCTAATCAGTCTCTCTGTACTCACAATGTACTCGCGCACTTGGCTGTGGAAATTCTGCTCTCTAATCGTCACATCGTCTTCTTCCATTCTTCATATTGCAGAAACACATTCATTAGCAACGCATTTTTGTGGCGATTCCATTCACTGTAAGAGAAAGCGCCTCTGTAAGATAAACAGACCACCGGAATAGAGCTCGACTGACTGACAGCAGTCGCGTCTCAGCGCCAAATAAACGACCAAAACACAGTCAAAATATATTGCGTCATCATTCAGCGACACGCCACAGGACGAGTGGCTTCAGCACACAGGTGTGCTGTCACTGAGAATAAAGTAGATTTATAATGTAAGATTTACATCATTCAAAATTTGTTCAGCGTTGTTTTGGACAGGTCTGACGTTTCATGACGTAGCTGAGAAAGCATATAACCAAAGACTATAGACTTTGATATAACAGCATACTTTGCCAAACACAGAAATATATAAATATGTTGTTTATTATATACATACATATTTTTTGTTCAAGCAAGGAAGCTTACACAGCGCACATTAGCACTAAAGACCTGTATCCTCTACGTACTACTACTTCCACTGCCAGTAATAATCCATCCATAAATTTATCTATCGATCCAGTCAATACTACTACTACTATTATTGTTACTACTATTAATAATAATAATTTGGATTTTAAAAATTATAAATTAATTTGTTATGAGCAAATGTCTTGGGATTAGGCTACTGGTGTCTCCAAGATGAAAATGGGCCTATATATTAAAAACAAAACGTTTATATGTTTATATGAAGTTTAATTAAACGCACACACACTATTATTTCTATACTATTATTATTATTAATTTGTTAATTCATATTTCAACAAGTACGCTCCAACTCTGTAGAAGGCGATAGAGCAACTCAATTTTGTTTTCTCTACTGTCACAACATCTAACGAAGAAACAACATCAATGGCGGCCTCCAGCTTCTACATGTGTTGTCTTTTCTGATAACTTTCATGGACTGCTCATAAAGAGTTAGTCGCCATTAAACAAGAAAAAGAAGAAGAACTTTCATGGGATAATTTGCGATATTCAGTTTGTAAACACGCAACCATTTACAATAAATAAAGATTATATGCATAGCCAGATATATTTCACATAGAAAATGAAGGCAAAGGCGCAGCGCAAGAGCAAAGGGAAAGCTGGAAAGCAAACACACAGGGATAAACTTCAGAAATTCAAGGATTCAGTTAATAACTTTGTGAAGAGCAAAGGCGGCTTCGGTGAAAATGAAAGCGACCAAAGAGGATTATACGTAAAGACGAAAAGTAGAAAAGAGCTACGCAAAGAGAAACGTAAGTTAAAGAATGCCAAAAAGAAAAGTCACTACATGGGTCAGTCACTCCCGAACCCCAGCGAGGAACCTGCTCCAAATAAGAAGGAGGAAAAGACACAGAAACCAGCCCTGAAGCCCACTGGAAATCTTAGAAATGCTGCTCAGAGACAGCAGAAGACAAATAAAGACAGTGTTAATACTGAAGACAATGAAGAGGAGACGACAGAAAGGAAAGTCCACTTCTCCGAACATCTGCCAAAACAGAGAAAGAAATCTACTCTGAACGAGAGCAGAAAGCGGGCTCTATTAGAGGCGAATATCGAAGAGGACAAAGAAATAAAGAGATTAGAGAAACGCCTTGGACTGAATAAAAGAAAGAACAAAAAGAATTTACCTCAGTCATTCACCGGCGATGGACTCGATTACATTTTAGGAATTCTTGAGCCTGGAGCATCTGCAGCAGTACTCTGAGAGTGATGAAGAAATGGACATTGACAAAGCTAAGGATGACTTTGATGAGTTGGACGAAGATAGCGACGGGCAAATGACAGATGATGAGAACAAGGATGACAGTGAGGATGAAGACGAAGGAGATGGAGAGGATGATGCACAGATGGAAGAAGAGGAGGATGTAGAAGATGACACCCAGATAGAGGATGAGGCGGATGGAGATGAAGAACAGGAGGATACAGATGCATCAGAGGACAATGATGATGGGGAGGAAGTTGACTCTGAACAAAAAACACCTGAAAGCCAGGAGCCTGTATGTCATTCTAAATCTGGATATATTTTATTATTATTTAAGTTTTAATCTCCCTAATGCTCAAGTCACATTATTTATGTAGCACTTTATACAGTTACAAATTGTTTCAAAGCAGCTTCACAGTGATGAACACAAAACTAACAATGTTAATGTTGCAAAATGAATCAATTATGGACAAAATTCAATTTCAGCTATAAAACAGCTCAACCAAAGACAATAATCTTATTATTCAGCTCAGTTTACTTTTAGTTTAGTTTTTAGTCATGAAACAAGCTTAATTCAACTATAAAGCAGCTCTACTGAAGACAATAGTGTCATTATTGCATTATTCAGTGTCAGTATTGGTCATTATGCTTTTTTCCCCACATTGCATGCCCATCAGAAGTATGTTTTAAAGGTAATATTTGTGGTTTCTTCTTTTATAGAATCCTGCCACAGCAGGCAAGTATGTTCCACCTCACTTACGAGAAGCCGTGGACAGCAAACGCAAAGCTGAAATGGAGAAACTGAAGTGCTCTGTGAAAGGTCTGGTAAACAGGTAAGGTACTATGGAAGGTATAGTCTACATAAAATGCACAATTTGAAGAAGCTTTGTTCATAAAATAAATACAGTATTTGACAAACCAGGTCAAATTCAGCCAATGTGTTGTTGATCAGTTTGCTAACCCTGCCCTCTGTTCGGCAGGTTGAGTCAGCCCAACATGGCATCCATCAGCAGTCAATTGGAAGAGCTGTACATGAGCACCAGCAGGAAGGACATGAATGAAACACTTACCGACATTCTGCTGGCTGCCTGTGTCACACCTGCTCTCATGCCTGAAAGGTTACTCTTTCAATAATGACTTTATTTAATAATCCACTCTTTGAAAATCAGTTTAGTATTTCATTTATGTTGATTTGAGTAAGTTAATATTTTTTCAATTAATATTATTCTTCTTCTGAGATGTAAGACCCTAGAGCATTCAAGCCACATCCACCAAATTAGGGTCAGACCTTCAAACCATTGAGGAAAAATTTTGCCCTGGGGGGTATTCCAAAAAGCAGGTTGTGACATACCAGGGTATGTTTAAGGGTAAGTGAGTGGATAAATTCAGCTTTCAGTTCCAAAAACTGAGGTAACTTTCAGGGTATGTAAGTAGCCATAGCAACTTACTCTCTGAACATAACCTGCTTTGGAGTAGGTTCTGTTTCAGGGTTAGTTCACGTCAGAGCTGTCAGCGCATGTGTGACCTATT
The DNA here is from genome assembly GCA_021397915.2 of Tor tambroides. NCBI lineage: Eukaryota > Metazoa > Chordata > Actinopteri > Cypriniformes > Cyprinidae > Tor > Tor tambroides. The sequence continues at coordinate 27,819 of JAFVLL020036062.1, read as the reverse complement.
GATGAGACTCCAGTGGGCATGACAGATTGCGCACAATATTATATATTATTACAATATAGTTATGTAATGTACTATATATATATATATATATATATATATATATATATATATATAGTACATATATATGTTAACCAGGAACATACTCTGAGTTGAATGAGCTTACTCCTGGACGTGTTTTTGGAACCAGCATACCTCAAGTAAGCAGGGTTTGGGTTAATCAGCCGAGAGTTCAGGGTTTAGCAGATGGTAAGTTAACTTTGATTTCTGGAATACACCCCTGATCTGCTGTCTGGACGATGGACATGTAAACACTAGTCGCTGAAAGTCAGAGCCAGTCTGAGTTCACAGGTTTCGCAGAGTATAGTTTGTGATTGGCACAGATTCAGATTTTTTAGCTTCAGACTATGATTCCATCTAGTCAGCTTGATATTTTGAGCCAGTTTTAGAACATGTATTGTTTTTATTTGTCACGCATCACCTAGTCACATGTTTCTGCATGAGTTTGTTGTGTTCTGAATGACTTGAAAGCTTGGTATTGTGTGATGTCTAGTTTTTCCTCTGTAACCATTTACACATTCTAGCTAGGCTTTCTTAAGCCAACATCAAAGTTTGTCTTGACAACATTACTGTTTCCTGGCTCGCTTAAATACTCACTCAAGAAATTAAATATGACCTTAAAACAACACACTAATAAATACTTGTAAATTATTATAATTAACACTCACTCTCTCTTCCAGGCTTCTAATGGAGCACATCCTTCTTGTCAGCGTCCTTCACCATAGTGTTGACCTGGAGGTATCTAATATTTTTCTTCACCTTACACTTGTCATCATGGCAATATAGTCTACACTAACTTACTGTTGTATTCAGTGGCATACTGTTATAAGAATCTGTTATAGCGTGTGGATTTACTTGACGCTGGCCAATGTCTCACTTGTTTTCCCTGAGGTCGGAGCTCATTTTCTGGAGACTGTTGTTTGTCAGTTTGATAAAATTTACAGTCAGCTTGATGCTACAGACAAAGAATGTGACAACTTGGTGTCCATAATTGCCCACCTCTACAACTTCCATGTGGTCCATGCTCTCCTGGTGTTTGACATTCTGAAGAAGCTGGTGACACGTTTCAGCGCAAAGGATGTAGAACTGGTTCTGCTGGTGCTGAAGAACGTTGGGTTTGCTCTGAGAAAGGATGATCCGCTAGCTCTTAAGGAGTTGATCTCTGAGGCTCAGCGGAAAGCCAATGCTGAAGGAGAGCGTTTTCAAGACAAAACAAGGGTAAAACACCTTTGTCATGTGAAGAAGCTGTCTTCTGGTGCTTAGCAATTATCATATTATATTTGCTTTTAACCATTTACTGGACTTATTAATCCAAAGCAAATTACAAATGAGGACAACTGAGGTGAATCATAAATGAGGTCTGCAGTTGGTCTCAAGTTAAGATGTTTCTTATGTTGGCTTGCTTGTCAGATTCGGTTTATGTTGGAGACTATGCTGGCACTGAAGAACAACGACATGAGAAAGATTCCAGGTTATGACCCCGAACCTGTGGAGAAGTTAAGGAAACTGCAAAGGACTTTGGTGAGAAAATGACTGGTGTTACACTGTTAAGTTTATAATGTGGACTTGCAATACACAAAATTGGTTAACTAGTAAATTTTCACCTGTATTATCAACCCTAAGTTAATTCAAGCCTTAATAGTAATAAATATTTGGTATTTTCGGTGCAAAATGTACTGCTCGCTGTGTCCACTAGGGGTCAGACTAACTCCATAGTTTAGTGTGGTCACATCGATCTGACTTTTGTACAGTACTTTTATAGAAAGGTGCAATGTGTTTGTAGTCGGTTACCTTGTTTCTCATGCACTAAGCATAACATTCTTAACAGATTCACAGCAGTGCCAGCGGAAGTGATATGAAGTTTAGAGTCTCACTAGACAATCTTCTGGAAGCTGAGCGTGTTGGCAGTTGGTGGGTTGTGGGATCTTCCTGGAGTGGAGCACCCATGATTGATGACCATGGAAACAAGACAACCACCCCATCCACCAAAGGGGAACAAGTAAGTGAAAAATTAAAAAAAAGTGTTTCTGCTTATTTAGAAATGTTTTCATTGATAATTTAAATGCTCATTTGAACAATTATTGTCAGATTCTGTAGTTTCTGTTTATAGAATCTGTCCATTTGGGCATGTTTTATGGATTTTTATGAGAGTCAAGGTCCATGCACAAATTGTCATCTGAAATTTTGTATTTCTCTATGAATTTGCAGCACAGTGCAAAAATGTTGGAGCTTGCACGCAAACAAAGAATGAACACTGACATCAGGAGGAACATTTTCTGCGTGATTATGTCAAGTGAAGACTATTTGGATGCCTTTGAGAAACTTTTAAGGTTTGTCAGCATAGTTTCTGTTTCTTATTCTCAGTGATTTTCAGTGACAGTGGCCATGGTGCTCTTTTGGGATACTTAGCAATTGAGAGCTTTAATTGCAAATCAGGTTTTGATCACCGTGTCATGTAATCCCAGAATCAAACTGAAATGTGGCACTTTTTATGTATTTGCAGACCTACTTGTGAGAGAGAATTGTATAAAATGATTTAACAGATTAACAGATCTGTAACAGAAGTTTCTTTTAGCAAGAATAATATTTCAGATCTTCTGAAATGATAATCTTGTAGTGTGGTGATGCCAAATACTTTAGTTAAGGTTATCACACAAAATGTTCTTTAAATGTGACCCTGGACCACAAATCCAGTCTTAAGTAGCACGGGTATATTTGTAGCAATAGCCATTGTATGGGTCAAAATTATTGATTTTTCTTTAATGCCAAAAATCATTAGGATATTAAGTAAAGATCATGTTCCATGAAGATATTTTGTAAATTTCCTACCATAAATATATCAAAACTTAATTTTTGATTAGTAATATTCATTGCTGAGAACTTCATTTGGACTATTTGTAAAGGTGATTTTCTCAGTATTTAGATTTTTTTGCACCCTCAGATTCCAGATTTTCAAATAGCTGTATCTCAGCCAAATATTGTCCTATCCGAACAAACCATACGTCAATGGAAAGCTTACTTATTCAGCTTCAGAATTATTTTCAAAAAATTGACCCTTATGACTGGTTTTGTGGTCCAGGGTCACAAATTTCTTCCTTCTAATAGACATGGCTGTTTTTTACTATGTTTGTAATATTTGTCATAAACCAGAATTTACCCAATTCAGTGGATTCATGTCATTCTCAGGTTAGGATTGAAAGACCAGCAAGAGCGGGAAATCGTTCATGTTCTGATGGACTGCTGTCTGCAAGAGAAAATGTTCAATAGATTCTATGCGGTTCTGGCAGAGAAGTTTTGCTTGCATGACCGGCGGTTCCAGGAAGAGTGGAACAGCAGTGATTACTAGCTCTCACTGTGTTAAGAGTGTGCTTGTGTCACTAGATGTCACTGGTTTCACTGCATTAGGAACAGCTTTTTGTGTTTTGTATGTTTAACTTGTTAACACAAAACTGTTGCTCAAGCTAAGAACATTCAGGTTATTTTTAATACTTTGATCGAGTAGCTAAGATTGCTATTGATATTATGATTTAATAATACTCTGTCAATATATTATAAGATCAGCTATAAGCTTTTTAATTAATATGAGTCAGTCATTTGCACCTAATTCTGCAGCATGTATTACCTTGTAGCTGTTTAATATAGGTGAATTACAATTAAACATTACATTCTTCTCTGCTTTTCTTCTGTTTTTTTAGATGACTTTTCAGTTTAGTCTGTGGGACAAGTTCAAAGACCTGGCAAACCTATCCAGTAGGTCCTTCAGTTACCTGGTCCAGCTGGTCACTCATCTTTTACACAAGAAATGTCTCTCGCTTTCCATTCTCAAGGTAATATTTGGTAAAGTTCAACCCTCTTCAAGAAACCATTCTAGAATGCATGTGTGGTTTGTATGTAATGTTGTAGTATATATGTGTAATGTTCTTCATTTTCTTTATGAACCGCTTACAAATGAGCTAAAGAATGGCAGCGTAATTTTCTGCCTGTTCTCGTCTTTTCATAAGGCTATTGAGTTTGGAGAGCTGGATAAACCCAAAGTCAAATTCCTGAAGCATGTTCTCTCAAAACTCCTAAAAGAAACCGAGCCAGAAGATCTTGTGAATATATTTGGCAGGTGAGCATTCTTATAACAATTCTTACATTATTGCTTAAATATTTATTTGTCAGTGGAAAATTTTAAAAAGACCATGTGTGGGACAGCCTGAGGTCATGTAAAATTGCTTGTGTGTGGCCTAGTGTGTCAATATCTGCCTGTGTGTCTACCATTGTGTGCCAGGATCTCTGGAATTCCCAAGCTGGGAATGCTTCAGGAAGGCTTGAAGCTTTTCATCAGTCACTTTCTGCTCCGGAACATCCAGACAGAAGAAACTGAGCAAGCCAAGGTGCTCAAGGATAGAGCTGAGGTCGCCACCAAAGCCATGGTGCCAAAATTAAGTTATAGAGCTCTTGTGCACAGAAATGTGTGCATAATGCATCAGACTCAAAAAGTGAGAATTACTACTGGGGACAGTATGCGAACCTGTATGCAGACATTACAACACATGCAGATCACTGACATGTTGCTGCATTTCTGTATTAATTCTGGCATTCTGTACAAAAATAAAACATAAAATATGTAAAGTATATAAATACATTTTAGTGTGTTTTAAAGAATTACATACTACAAAAGCTCAATGGTCAGTTTTTCTGCTCTATATTTTTATGGTAAGATGTCAACAGATTTCAGGTTTGGAATTTGGATATCTGACACTTTGTACATTTTATTCACTTGAAGACCTACTTACGAGCAAGAAAATATAACTGTTATGCTTAATTGTTTGGTTTTTTTATAATGTGTCTTTTTTTAATGGCAAGTCAGAGTTGCTGTAATGACAGGACAAACTAATCTTTCATTTGAAAAATATAAAAGCAGAAAATGCAGATAATAATAATAATAATAATGATTAAAAAAATTCAAGTCTATAAAACAGCAATTTAAGTACAGATACAAAATAGAAATAAACCAGAAACATGTGCCAAGTAGAAAAAGAGAATAATATAATTCATTCTTCCGCTGCTCATTAATTTCCCATGCACATATGTTGAATGTCTGTTCTGGTAACAGATTCATCCTCTGACTTTTAGAATTGAGTAGCTTACTCCATGTAAACAATACTGTATTAACTTCGTTCAGAAAAGAGCACAAACATGCATTGTTTTACTCGTCATGTTCATTGCAGTTGTCTGGAGCAACTGCACATGCAGCAGTGCTCCGGACGTGAGTCACGTGACTGACTAGCATAACATAGCAGAGGGTTACCGTTAGATTTGATGCCCTTTATTAATTCATTAGCAACATCGGCATTACTGACATCAATCCACAGCACAGAGTGACCAGAGCATGAGCTGCCATCATCTGGGGTCAGGCAGCGGAAACATTGCCCTTGCAGCTCTACAACAAAACAGCTAACTGTTTAATTATATTTGATTAATTAAACCTTATTGCATCCCTTAATGTCAGCTCAAACTGACTGTCACATTAGAACCTGTAATAATGACACAACAGTCTGGCTGTTTTTTTCTCACAGTTTCAAAGCTGGAAAAAGGAGGGTTACCTACAGATGGCCCACTTTTCCACCCTTTGCCAAAGACAACATTGTCACCATATGTGAAGAGTAGCGTATAATGGGGGTCCAGCCCACTAAGATACACACAGGTGATTGTAAATAGTGTGTGCTATTGTCTGTCTGTGTGAGACCAGAGGAAGGTTGATACTGACCCTAGTTTGAACTGGTAATAGGAAGCAAAGTTGTCTTTGAACTGATAAGACCACAGTTAAAATACTGTTTGTGAGGATATTGCATGTTCCTGTGCAAAGGCCATGGGACGTACTGTTCGTTTTTTAAAAAATTCACCATTTTTAGCTTGTTGTTTTACATTTTCAAACATTTCATGTGGATTAATCTCAGCCAGAAGGTTAACCGAAACACTTGCACTGGCCCCTATTGATAAATCTATATTTTGTGGTGTATTATGCATTTATGAATTTTTGTTTAGTCTCACCTTTCTCTGTCTCATCCAGGCTTTCATATAAGTGTCCTAACCTGCTCACTTGTGTGTTGTTTCTTTCCCGATCGTTAGAGGGTGGTAGTAGCACTGATAAGGTTAAGAGTTCTTTGTACTTACGCAGCTGGGTAAACGTACAATAGGGTAAATTATAGGGAGTAGTTAAATCAGTAACTAATGTTTCCTAAATTGAACACTACCTGTTTAAGGCCAGATTAATTCTGTAGTTAAATCATTGTTTACTGTATTTTGGATGACATTATTGAAGCTTTTGTTTATATTTATGGTCTTAGTTATCATAACATTAATTATAATGTATTATAGCTGCATTAAACTGAACCCATTTCAACATTTGAGTAATTTTTTTTTTTTTACTTTGCCCCTCAAGGAAATTCCTGTTTCTGTGTAAAATGCTTTGACTACCCCGCTAGCCTTTTAGAACCCAAGAGTAAAGCGAAAGTTAATAGGTTAGCCATGATTTTTAGTTTCTGCATGAATTGCTTAGTCATGTTACAGGACTGGTAAATTCTGTTTTAGAGTATTACAGTAATTCACAAAATCCACAGCTTATTATGCTAAATGGGTTTTTGACTATATAAAAATGATTATTTTTCACTGAGAATATGGCTTAAAGTGGCTTAGTAAATGAAAAACAAGGAACATTTCATATCACATTCAGTGTCTGAGTAGATAGTTGTCATGGCACTGGACTGATAGGAGTGGATAGTGATTATATTTAAATGTCCTCTAATTGATTCGAAGAAGCTCCTTGGCAAAGACCAGATGGATCTCTGGGTTTATTACCCAATAAAGCATGTCGTTATTAATAAAGGAGGAAATGCACTTATGCGAAATAGACCTCAATTAGATTGCAGAAAAGACCATTAAAATAGTCTTGCTGTAGAGTAGGCTAATCCAGCATACTCTCCTTCTTTCTTTATCATTTTCATTTCATGTCCTTCCTAAGTACAAGTTCTCTGTCTCTGGTTTAGCTAATACTACAGGCTCATTTTCATCATTACTCTGTGAACATGACAGAAACAGGCTTCTGGCTAGATATAACATGAAGTGTCTAAAATCGGCGAAAAGGTCAATCTAATTTCACTTCACTTAAAGTCTAACATAAATACAAAAGACACCTAAAATAGCTCCTGTGATGTGCTCTGATGATGGATGGGCTTCGTCTCAAAGGTTCATTATTGGCTGCCCATTGCTGCAGCGGTGAGAAATGTTTCGCCATATTCGAGTATGCTTACTCGCACATTTGCACGGATATGAGAGCTCTATAAACAGCGATTCCCATGACCCGACCATGCCACTGACAACAGACCGCTTCACATCCAGCCTGTTTCTCGTTGAAGGTTCTTCCTTCACGTTTGTAATGGAATATTCGAATTCAACATCGGTACAAATTGAAAAGTCCCCCCCGAAATTAGAAAAAATTAATTTTATTCACAGAGTGTAACTGATAACAATAATTTACATGCATTTTAAAAGCGATTTCGTTATAAATACATTGTATAAAAATAAACACATCACATATGGTTGTAGGTGTAGATGAAACAACGGCAGATTTTTTTCCATCCCACTTGAGTAACGTTACAGAAATTAACACACAGTGGTTATCGAATAGGAACATCTTTATGATGCGAATTATTACTCATAGGCCTACTAATCTATTTTGCTTGATGTAATGCATTTTTACCACATGCTCTGCAACCATAACATCAGGCTTCACCTTCAGGAGAAATGTTTGTAAGTATACAAACAGCTCATGTGGGCGTCCATCTCAGTATTTTCATAATGACTGCAAGATGATAACACATGCAAATCACATAGCCTACTTAAGTGTCTTTTTGGAAACGAAGTCTCATGGTTGTGGACTGATATCACTGGCATTGGTTCGTTCATCATCGGAGGAACAATCAGATGAATTCAGCATGTAATTATCTCCTTCTTCGTCGTCACTGTCCCTGAAGTCCCGTATTCTGTTACTTTTCACTGAATCTGCCTTCTGGTAGTCCTTCTCCAGTCCGTCCATTTTGTCCTGGCTTCCTTTACCTTTTTGTTTCTCGGCCTCCTGAGCGGCTTGTTCTTTAGCCTTTTTACTGCGCTTCCATTTCATTCGTCTGTTCTGAAACCAGATTTTCACCTGGAAATATGAACATGACGTGTGTCTCTTTTAAATAATTCCGAGAAATCGAATATTATTTGACCTTACTGATTTTAATATTTAAATTTAAAATATGTTATTATTAGCTATGTATTAAAGTATAGAATTTTAACAAATTAATGTAGACATTTTTTAAATATTAAAAAGCCGATGGTTTACCTGTGTCTCTGTTAGCATTAATGATGTGGCCACTTCAAACCGTTTTGGTCTCGATAGATATTTATTCAGCTTAAACTGGTGCTCAAGTTCAAGGAGCTGCTGGCTTGTGAACGCGGTTCTTGGTCTTCTGCACTTTCCGAGTAAGTTGGACTGCGCCTGGCCTGCAAAATTGAACAAACAGAGCGTGAATATTGTGTAGCCTACAACATAGAAAAAAATCAACTAGTATTAATGTTTAGGACTGTATGGTAATATTATTAAAATAAACTTTCCAGTTAGACTCCAAAATAAATAAATATTCCGGTGAGAACCAAAAATGTGTTTTTAGATTTTGACACCTTGAAAATTCTACAAAGATTTTTATTTTTTATTTTCCATTTCTTTAGAAAACTACAAACTGATGTTTTAAATAATCCAGAAATAACTATAGTAGGCTAATGCAACATCAAGCATTTTCTTAATCTCCAAAGAACCATACAAAAGCAGAAAACCTTTGATAAGAGTGTTAGGCTATATATTTGATGAACATTACTACACAGAACGGTTAAAAACGTTTTTTTGAGAGTGGCACGGACAGCGGAACTGTCCTGTTTTTCACTTTTTTAAATAGTTTATAATAGTGCGTTACAGCATTAGTGCACTATACGCACAATGAATTGTAACACTCCGTGTAAATGGCACAGCAAGAAATAATAAAAGCTCTCATTCTAAAAAACCCCTCAAAAGCAATTCCCAATCACACCTAGCCTCAATGTGCCACGGCATTGTCAGTACATCTGCTAACATTTCCACCCTATCTGATTTGTTTGGGAGAGGTTTGAGAAAATCTGCAGACGAGCAGCGGAACAGAGAGTCAGTGTCTGCAGTGTACACAGTTGGCAGGCTGTGGTTTTCACACTCGTCCGCCACTTTCCCTCTGTCCATTATCTGTCCATTTTAGCCCCTCTTTGAAAGACAGAGCTCGTTCAGTCTCGTTCAAAGAACAGCTTTACTGACCCTGCACGCGCTTGTTATATCTGGCAACTGTGATCCTTTGGTCTGTACATATTTGATTTGATTATTATTATTATTATTATTATTATTAAAAAACAGCACAGTATATTGGCTACATGTTGAAAATAAACAGCGTTATTCTGCAATGCAAGTCTCAAAATAAGTGATCACGACTAAATAATACAGAATAAAAATAAGCAGTTTATTATACAGAACAACATGGCCACAAAAATTAGAATAAATAAAAATTACATTTGACAATAATAACAATAGCCTAATAATAGGCTATGTTATTTATTTAGCCACATGCATTTCAAATGTAACTCACCATTGAAATCTGCCATTTTAGGCAGCATCATTCCCGCAGTAGAGACCCTCAGCCAGTGATCGAGCTGGAAGGAGCTGGCGGTGAGTTTGAGGGGGTCACTGGGATGATGATGGTGCGACCCGTGCGGATATGAGTAGGACAGAGCCGGATGCTGGCCCAGCGCTGCTGCTGAATATGTGTACATTGGATGGCCGTAGAGAGCCTGAGGGGGGATCCCGGAGCTGCTCTGAGGGTGTAGTCCGAGCATGCCTGTATGAGGAGAGTTTAAGAAACCCGGTTTGGGAATCAAGCCGCAAGACGATATCCTGGGGGGCGAAGGAGTCTCGGTTCGAAGAGCTTCGGAGTTCGTGTTCAACTCCGACGCCAGGACACTTTCGGAGGAGGACGATATGGAAGAGGTGGGCAGGGAGGTGACCAGCGCCAGCGGCGAGGTCTGCACTTTTGGTGGATCGACAGCCAGAAGCGCGTCGATGCGAAAGTTTTTAGATTTCTCCATCTGGCCCACCTCACGAACAGATTAACGCGTCGTTCGCAACTTTAAAAGGCTGTCACGAGTGTCACCGTTCCTCTCCTTAAAGTTATGATCTTGGCCAAGGTGTGCAAGCCAGAAGTCCACTTGTCAACAGCTGCTGGAGAGGGTGTGGATTGGCCACTCACGTCATCCTTGTGGATATCCGATTGGACAGTGATTTCAGTGTCTTTTCACTGTGCGCTAGTAGAAGTTCTATAGTCCTCAAAAAATAAAGATTCGTATCGTTCGTGGAAGAGTGTGTGAGAAAGTGTCTGAGGGTGTGTGAGAAACAACAACAACAAACTAAAAAAGAAAAAATGTTACAATGTATGTAACACACACACGCACGCTTTACAGATTTGAAGAAAAACATAGGCTAATTGTTTTATAGATGTTCTGCATTAGTTTATGAAGAAAAGTGTATTGAAGAGCAATGATTGAAATGCTATGAAATTCTCGTCCTCCTGAAGACTGAAACATTTTTATTACATCCCTTAATAAGAGTATCATGATATTAGTGCCAGTGTTTTCGACATGACATGTCGATGCAAAACTACAACTAAGATGAACAAAGATGACTGGCTAAAATTGGTAAGTATCCTGTTCACTCGGACGTAGAAAATTTATAACCAGACTATAACCATAACGACTATTCGTTTTGAGAAAGAGAAAGGCAACCATCAGCCAAGAGTTACTGGCAATAAAGACTAAGGCCTATGGGCATTTTTCTATGTGATGATTATATGAATTAACTGTGGCATACACGCATTTGATATTAAAAATATACTTTAAATCCAAATTTGACAAATTTGTGGAAAGACTGTTCTCAATCGGACACCTATGGGGAGACCTTGCCTCATTTTTTATACTGCAGTGCATATTTCTGAACAGCTTATTATTTTCAGCACAAATGTAAACAGTAAAATAATAAAGTAACAATTAGTGAAATATGTAAAAGGTAATATACAAAATTATCATGTTTTGAGGAACAAATACCGTATTTAATAAATTGTATACAATTAGGCTATAATATGTAGAACTTGCCCCCCTCCACAGCCAAAAATGCACCGGCCTGACATTTATGAAAAATAGTTTACCCCTGCCTGAATATATTTGACTTTAGTGTGCAATTTATCTAACAAATATGATGATATCAGAATTTTACTCTGATGGATAAAATTCACAAAATTATTTGAATTTGAGAGGAACTGCGTTCACAAAACTACTGAAACCATTAATCTGATTTTTGACTTAGCCTACTGAGATAGAGACCTTGTGACGACTTTTCCGTGTGACAGCGCCGGTCTTTATGATAGCTTATAACTATTAAGGAGGTAAAAAAAAAAGAAGAAAAAAAGTATTTATTTTAGCAACTTTACATCCGCAAAAAAATTAACATTAGGCTAGGCTATTTTACAAAAATAAATAGGCTATAAAATAAATAGCCTACTAGATCTTACTAAAACACCCAGTGTGAAACGGGATTATAATCAATCTGTTGCATTATCAAAACAGCTGATGATTATAACATGTTGGTCCATTAGAACGAATATATATAGTGTTTATTCGGCATAATCATAGGAAAAAGATATTGTTATTTTGTAAAATTGTGTTATTTTGAGAAAACGTAAAGGAACAAAACTATACTACTGACATATGTCTATTTCATGATAAAATGATAGGGTCTGTAAGCTGCCTTAAAGGTTTTCAAGTGTCTTCGGTAAACGTTGTATCTCGGGCACTTTAAATCGAAATTATTTGTTTCTTCAAGCAGCTGTGCACATGGAGGGATGAGGATGTGGAAGATCTGTGTCTAGTTGTGGGGTCTGGTCCTCTTATAAGCCTCTTTAAGCTAATGGAGGAAGAGGTCAGAGAGAGAATTATTGACACTCTGTTGCCCTTAACCTGTCTACCAATAAAGCGGATTAGTTTTCCTCAATTCATCAGCTAACCACCCTCCCGAGACCGGTCGCATGCGTTTATTTGCTCAGGGGAAATCAACAAGTCACGGGCCAAAAGAATAAGAATAACAGGGTGCAGCAATGATACAGTGACCAATTCTGTAATAGAAATCACTAAGACTCACGTGTAATTGCTAACAACTTATGTACTAGTGCACGATACTGTAAATTGTGACCCAGACGTATTTGGACGATGTGCTGGAATACGAAAATGTTTTTATGTGATTTACAGCGCAACAATAAACCTATGTTATGTTTAAATCTATCTGGAATTCTTCTGTAGTTCGAAGTCTGCAACATTCATTCGCTCTTGCGTCTTTAAACGCTACACATTAAGGCCGCTTTGTCCGCTTCCCAGCTTTAATTTCATTAAGGGATTGCATGAATATTTCTATTAAAGCAGCAGTGAAATATGAAGCCGTGGACCTGCAGCGATCAGAGAGATTTATGGCTCTTTTTCATCACATCAGGAGAGAGTAAAATTATTATTGCACCCTTAGATAGAAGGGCCTGAAACAGGGACTCTCCTCAAAGCTGTTCATTCGCACGGTAATTACTTTCACAATTAAGTGGAACACATATCACTGTGACAAATCGAAATAGTTTATATATTAATTATCCATGGTAAATGTGTTAATTATGAAAAGCCAATTTTACGGGACCTCCACTGTCTCTTTTATTGCAATAAATATTTTCAATCATAATGGCACAAATGGGCAGTGTGTTGAAATGTATATTGCACTGCTTTTAAACACATTTGGGACTCATAATCTTTTTATCAACTTAATTTGTGGATAACGGTTACTTACAATGAATGGTCACAGTATCAAAAGTCATTACAGGAAATCCAATTTCAGTGCTTATAGCTGCGTGATTTCTTTCCCCAGAAGGACTCTGAACATGAGGGTAATTTCTTTTAAACGTACTGCATATTTTACCAATTCTTTCTTGGCTATAAGCGTTTTTCATCTGTTTGCTTTGAGAAGCCTGATTATCTCTTAAGTGATTCACTGGACCAAACAAACCAGTGAACTAGCCTGAAAGCCAGGTGTCACTTAACCGAGCACAGTGGTAGACTACACTAATGTGATGAATACACACAATGCAGTCAGTGGTGTAATTTAAAATGTGCTTTAAACGAGGTGACCCACAAGTCCCCTCTCTCCGTGACACGAGCCCGTGATTGACGATGTCACCAGATGTCAGGCTAATTCAAATGAATTCATTTCATACCTGTCATACGCGCAAAGACCTCTCTGTTTATTAAAACGATACCCAGGAAAGACTGAGCGCCGACTGAATGTTTTAAAAGCAACATCTCTTTTCTAACAAATGTAGCCTATTCATTAAATAAACAACCCTTATGATTTAAGATTTACAAGCAGGAAACACGATTTGAAAACCTGCACCCCAACGCGAAAAAACATTATTATTTATTTGCGCTGTAATGAAAATTTGAATCTGCACATTTAACATGATTTAAAAACAATAATAAAGAAAGTTACAATGTTGTATTATATTCATAATTAATGAGTAGGCCTAATCTAAAATGTTTTCTTTTTTTTTCTTTCTTCTTTTTCTTCTTTTAGTCCTCTAAACCTGATCCAGACAGCTGTCAACTGGTAATGCATGACTTTTAACCTATCCAAACATTTTCAAATTTAAGCCAAATGTGACACATGATGGCTGTATTGTATTTCAGAAAAGCACATTTGGCCACCACATATTAATTGGACAGTGTTAATTTTCCTTATTCCCATTTTCTTTCCTTTTCATTACTTTTTCCAGAAAAAAAGGGGAGTGGAGGTACATTTGGCCCTAGCTGTTTCAATTTATCAACCAATATCCTTAAACAGCTTTTAGTCAATGAAAACTGTTGTCTGTTTTTTATTAATGTTTCTCAAGCTCAGCTTTTACATTTTACTCAATGACTGATGAATGATCATAGATCAAAATGTAAGTCTTGTTTTTGTATCTAAGGAGTTTAAACAACGGCAATGAAAAGCACATAGCCCAGCATGGACTCTGATGCGTAAGATTTAAAGATTAAGTATAAGTATACAAATTTTGAATTGGTTTGTGAAATTTGACAAATACACTTTGGAGCAAGATGTTCTCTGTGATCAGTGTTTGTAACTAAATGATTTAAAACCCACATTTGTTAACCCATATTGTAATGTTTTTTTCAGACATATGGCTGCCTGATTCCTGATTCTGTGTTCATTATATAATAAATGGTTGAATACTCAACAACTGTTCCTTAACATATAATATATATACGCATACATATATAATCTTTATTGACATGGTTAAGGCTTTTAACATCCATGGAACTTTTCTGTTTTGCAAAAGTGTCTTTAGCGTGGAAAATGGTTCTTTTGAACCATATACATATTTCAAGAAATAGCTTAAATACACTTTTTACCTAAAATACACGAGGAGAGGAATCCTGAACAATTTAGCAATTAATCAGCCTCAACAAAGAGTTATGGAGACATATAACTCATGGACTTGATGTTAATGTGTGGCCTTTTTGACATCTTTCAAAATTAGAGACCTTTTGAGATGATGAGACCCCCATTTTGTATTCTGAAGCAGCTCCAGAAGACTTGCTGTATGGCTCGTTATCTCCTTTTCAGGTCTAAAAGGCAGGATATGATCAATCAATAACTCATAAATCCCTCTATAACATATATGAGAAATGGAGTGGTTTCCAGTCTGCTGTCCAACAAGAATCAGATGCCAAGCCATGAGTGTCAGACGATGCCCGTGATGTGCTGATGAGTAGGCCGATTTGTTTGAAAAAGTCAGCTGGCTTCAAAGTTAACTTTTACATTTACATTTACATTTAATCATTTAGCAGACGCATTTACCCAAAGCGACTTACAAATGAGGAGCGATAGTTCTAACAAAATTGTATGACTTTCTTTTTTAATTTTGAAGAACGCTGGTAACCAAACCATTTTGTTTATTGTGGACGATTGTATGGAGAAAAAAAAAACACACTGAGACATTTCTCAAATTATCTTCTTTTATGTTCCACAGAAGATAAAACTCATACAGGTTTGGAATCAGAGCCATTAAAAATCAGCGGCTCACAACATAAGGGTGAACCTCTTTTATGATTCTAAACTTTATGTACAGTAGATATGCTATGATGAGTTCATCATATGCTACACATTATGAAAATATTTATGTAATAGAATACATTTTTTGGAATAAAAATTGTTTTATTATTCATTCATATATATATATATATATATATATATATATATATATATATATATATATATATAAAAATTTAAATAAACTAGATTATTTTATATATAAAACAATAATATATATATAAAATAATAAAATTACTAGTTATATATATATTATATAACTATAAAAAGTTCTATATAAAATAATGTAACTAGAATAACTAGAATGAATATATATATATTCATTCTTATATTCCTACACACATACACACACATACATACGTATATATATACATATATATATTCTTAGTTATTATTATATTTTTTTTAGAATAAAAACTATTTATCCTAAAGGGATAAACTTATTTATAATTTATTCTAAATTTGTAAACCTTTTTGAAAATATAATAATAATGATGATAATAATAATAATTATTATTATTTACATTCTGACTTAGAGTATAAATATTGAAATACACGAACAAGATTTTTTTCAGAGCTATAGATTGTACAAAAATAGATTATTGTATAGAATTTTTTGTACAAAAATAGCCATAGATAGAAAAAACAGTAGGCCTATTGGATGGACACCAGGTTAATAACCTAAATCACTTACAAACAAACCAGTAAAGAAAGGTATTTTATAACACCTTTTTTAAGAAGATCTAGAGAATATGATTTAGTTACATTTCCAGAGATTAAACCCCTTGCACCTCAACTGGTTTCCTTTTATTGCTGGGATTCATCCAGGAAGTAATTGTGACAGTTTTCATGTTATTGACCCCGTAATAAACCAATCGTTTGGAAGAAAATATTATGTTGTCCAATCAACTTTCACCGTGCTACTGGGTAGGCGGGTTGTTCTCTGTGTTGGGTTTGTTTAGTAGAGCAAGAGCAACGATTTCGGTTTTGTTTTCTCTGATTTCCAGTTGCTGAACTGTATCGTTCGGCTGATCATTCAATAAAACCAGGTAAACAATTCGCTTTTCATCTATTAATACGACTCATCAGAAGAAAAACCCGTAAACATCACTGAAATCACTAGATGACTGTAGAAGCGACCATAGCGACATATGACTGAAGTTTGTATCAAGCTGAACTATCATGTCAGAACAGAGTACTGCATTGATGGTCAAAATTACTGCCTTAATTCTCGCCAAGTGTTGATAGACCCCATTAACATATACGTATACGTGTAAATTATTGGGAAATTGGGAATTGTCGAGGCGAAACACAATTGACCTGCTGCTGAGTCATTAGCTAGCTAGTCAAAGAACCTTTAGCCAAAAGGCTAACAGAGAAGTTCAGTGGATCTGAATGAAGAAAAAACACCCGAACTCTGTCTTCTTCAGCGCGAGTGCTCCTTTAGACCTAAAACTTCAAAGAAGACGTTCATAAATGATGATGAACTTCTGGTATTGTGATTCTTTGCTGGTTTTGCAGGTTAGCAAGCTAACTAGCTTGGCTGGAGACATAACTAATGTATTTGTCTCTTATGAAACACAACCCCTTTCTAGAACATGTCTCGCTCAGATGAAGCTGCATGGCAAGGCAGTTTTTGTACACACAGATATTTGTATGAATCACGCGTGTATTTCCTGATTTTAATAAATACATAAAGTTTATTTCATCGGTAATGTTTTGACATTTCTGGTTTCTATTTCGTATTAATCACACGTGCTGAAGTGCAGATAAGTTTCTGTTATAATGACAGTTTCCATTCAGTCCCAAAGTAACTTTCTGCAGCTCTTCAGTAATCTACCACAAAGTTGCTTTAAATATCTTCGTAATAACAGCCTGCTTTATTCACAGCAGTATGTAAATAAGCTTGTCATGCACATACTTTCAGCAGCTTGAAATTCTGTTATGAGAGAGTGTTTTTATTAAGAATACTTCATTGGCTTAACATTAGTCTCATGAGCTTTTTGTTTTCTCTGTCTTGTAGGCACAGACAGCACTTTGTTGCTCTGCACACAGGGTACTTGCACTGATCGCTGCTCGATGTGAAAAGTGTAACCATGTTCAGTTTTGAGGGAGATTTCAGGAGAACACCCAAGGTGTCCCTTGGGGGTGCTAGCAGAAAAGTAAGTTTTCCGTATGATATGATGGCTAAATTGTTAAGGTGTCTGAAATTTGTTCACACAAATGTGTCTTGCTCTGTGCATCTCTACATTTGTCTACAATGATAATTACTTGGAAACTGATGATGTGTTATATTTGTGAATATTTGGTGTAAATGATTTCCTCATATGGACTACATGAATCTGGCAAAACTGCTGTATCATGCTGATATTGGATCTATTTTGGTATGTCTCACATATGTGTTTTGTACAGGAGGAAAAAGCATCACTTCTTCATCGAACACAAGAAGAAAGAAGGAAAAGGGAGGTGAGCATCAGCCGTTATGGTATTTTAAAGCGTTGTGTGTTTTATTGTATAAAAAAAAAAAAAAAAAAAAAGGACAGGAAAGTTCTAAATAATGTCTGAAACTTTGCATTATGAGCAATTCTTGTTTATTTGCTTCTTGATGAATCACTTGTTTGAATTCCTCATTTGTATGTAGCTTTGGATAAAAGCATATGCTAAATGAATAAATGTAAAAGTGATGTTAGGTCTAAAAAAAAATCTTGGTTTCATCTAATGCAATGACATTCACACATTTTCAGGTGTGTCTTAAGAGTCCACATACTCTTTGCTGCCATTGTATAACCTAATTACCCATGATGTGTACAGTATTTCCGCATAGATGTATATATTTTCAGTTTAGAGCCTGAAATGAGGATATGAAACTTAAAGTTGCGAACAAATGTATGATGGTCTTGTCCTTCATATATGGTTTTACTCATCTTTGTTTTTTTTTTTGACAGGATGAGAGAAAAAGACTAAAAAATGCAATCATCATTCAGTCATACATAAGGGGATACCAAGACAGGAAACAGCAAGTATGTGGAAGCGGTTTAAACTCTACAGGTTCTGAAGGGTTTCTTTAAACAGAAAGCCTGTCTGCATTTTTGTAGTTGATAGACTGCTAAATTCCTAATTATTCTCTCTTTTTTTATTTAGTATGCCATTCAGAGGGGCTGCTTTGACCGCTGTGTGTGTCAGTGCCAGTCAGGCTCTGGCCCTCAACTTACAGACAGTGCCATACTCAGCCAACTCGTTCGCCAGCTTCTCTTTTTTTACAGACTAAGTGAAGACAGACACAGAATGGTAAAGACTGCCTGTTTAAAAAGCTGTTATTGCCATATGAGGCTCAGTGAAGTTTCATTATTTGCCATTTTAATGTGGGTTGAAGAAAAAGAAGTTGGACGGATTGGTATTATTATGGTGTCACTGACTTTATGAAGTTAAGAACCTCTATTGTATTTATGTGCATTTATGAATGTTAATGTCTTAACTTTGTAGATCTGGATGTGTCAGAGTTTGGTAAAGCATCATGCTCAATTTGTCAAGCTGCTGACGGGGCCAGAAAGACAGAGTTGTCTGTTTCAGATCAAGAGGATACTGGGGCACTGTTGCAGGTGAAATTAGATGTTCCTCAGATACTGCTTTATGTAGCAGCATACCTAAAATAAATCCATCTGTCACAGTCACATGTAAACCTTCAGATCTTCTTGTTGGTTGGTTGCTTAGCATTTTCTCTGTCTGTGTAAGGTTATTGCAAGCATGTGAAGATGACAGTCTGAATGTGGCCGTCCCGATGAGGATGCTGGAGGTGTTTTCGTCTGAGAGAACCTACTTGCCATTTCTACAGGATGAAAACTATGTCACTGCACTTATTGAGCAAATATTGCACTATATGGTAGAGAAAGGTACATAGTTTTTCCCCATGCATCATCTTCATCATTTATTAAAGAAATATTTGAGTATATTCTGTTAGAGGAAGTATGCAAGATTTTCTTTTTAATTGATCTAAAGTTTGCATCTGTTACCTATCATAATCGTATTTCTTTCTCTCTTTTAGGATACTACAAATCTCTGTATGTTTTAGTGAATCACAAGCTGCCGTCGAGTCTAGAGTACTGTGATGCCCCATCCGTTCCACTGGCACAAACGCTGCTGGAACACACACTCAAGCCTCTGCACTTTACATACAGCTCCTGCCCTCCAAATACCAGGTACATATTCACATAGGTGTATACTGGAAAAAAGTCAGATAGTTCAAATGATTCATAGCCTTTTATTCTATACATGCTGTGGAGAGCATTCAGTTTAAGCTGTTAGAGGAATGTCTTTGTTGTCGGTGTGTTGTTCAAGGGTCCCACCCAGTAAAAGGCTGCACACTGACCTCTTATTGCAGACCGTTAGCTTTATCCTTCCAGGGGACCGACGGACAGTAGTTCTCTCACTGCTGTGTTTACAGAGAGTAGTAAAATCCAGAGAGATTCATTGACTCAACATGTAATGTTTACACAACATTTACCCTCCATTCCAACACTCTGAGTGACGAACACTGCTGTTTTCTTTTCTTTTCTCTCTGAAGAATGACAAGAGTGCGAGAGAAGAAGCTTGTGGATATAGTTTTGTGTTTACCCTCTTTCTTTCTCTCGCTCTCTCTCTCTAACACATAGAGGTACATACCCAGACAAACCAGCTAGATGTTGTTTGCTGTTATGTATCCCCCCAAAACCTTTTGATTTAAATGAACATTTTTAACATTTTTTTTTTTTTTTAGATTTGGGGTCACTTTTTTTTTTTTTTTTTTTTTTTTAAATAAATTTACTTTTTTTTTTTTTTTTTTTTAAATAAATTACTATTAGTAGATATTAGATCATGTGACACTGAAGACTGGAGTAATGGCTACTGAAAATTCAGCTTTACCATCACAAAAATGAAATCTGTAATTTAAAAATATTAAAATAGAAAAATCTTATTTTAAATTGTGCTAATATTTACAATATTTCTGCTTTTACTGTTATTGATCAAATAAATGCAGGCTTGGTGAGCATAAGAGACTACTTAAAAAAAAAAAAAAAAACATTTAAAAAATCTAACCATCCCAAACCTTTGAACGGTATGATCTACACGTGCACCTTGTTTGTATTATTTTGTTAACTGGTGTGGTTTAACTCCAGTGTGGATAAATTAAAATGGTAAAATGGTGGTAAATTACTGTATTACTGTACTGTCACTTTGGAAAAATATGTATGCTAAATGGCAACTAACAAGGTTCTTCTAGGTCAAAGCTTTCCTGTTGGCAAAGGAAGATTGTGGATTTTGTTGTCTCATAGATACACAAATAGCCAAAAGTGTGTGTGTAAATGTTTGTGTATATAGGGAAGTATATTAGTATTGAAATGGATATATAGTGTGATATTTAGAAATATGAATTAGGTAATGTCCTTACTGCAGACTGAAACATACAGTACAATTACACTAAATAAATAATAATAATAAATTCACAAGTTCTCATCCTTTTTTTCTTCTTTAATTCACAGGCAGTTTGTTTTTTCAGCCTTCACTGAGGAGTTCATTTCAGCGCCTTTCACTGAACAAATCTATCATTTCTTCGTGCCAGCTTTGTCAGACCCAAAACTAGCTTTCCCATTTCAGAATTTCCTTTGGTCACTTCAGGCTACCATAGCCTCCTCTGCCCAGGCCAGAGCTCAGGCTCCCTGGCTCTTTTACTTTGTGCTATCAGTTGGAGAATCAGGACTGGGTAAGTAGTGTGCTTAATAACACTTTACGGTATCACTAATATACTGTGTGTTTATGAGGTGACCAATTACTGAATAAAATTATTTTGTCCATTTTGTTTGTATAGGTTCACTCTCTGAGGAAGGGTTGCTGTTGTACTTGAATGCGCTACAGACTCTGTTGCCATTGTTGCCAGTGACGGAGTGCAGCAGTAGAGCTGACATCAACAGTGATTCAGAAGATGAGGAAGAAATGACCGTACAGCCTCCTGCTGCACAGGTACACACACATTCTCTCTTTTCCAAATCTTTGCACAGAAATATTCAGAGAGCACCATAGTGTACGCTTTTTATGTTAAACAGATGAATATAATTCTGTCTTTTGTTAAAAGGATGGCAGTTGGATATCTGTGCATTATATAACAGAGGAGTGTGTACAGAAGTTGGACACCAAGCAGCAGACTAATGCTCTGCTAACATTAGTGTGGAGAGACTCGGCAAGTGAAGACATCTTCACCATGATGGCCTCCATCTGTCACACGCTGATGGTGCAACATCGTATGATGGTGCCCAGAGTCAGGTAAGATCATATACACAAACAATCCATCCAAAAAATGAATCACCCGGGATAACTAATATAACCAGATTTACTGCACAGTGCACACTTGTGCTCCATCACTCTTACTTAAAGATAAGTTAGGCATGCTGTACCACTTTAATCGATAAAAAGAGATACAGACAAGAAAGAACTGCAATCAGATGAGAATTGGATGCACTTTAATATGTGTTAAAAAAAGATTTCCAAACATCAGACTGTCAAGTCTGTGGGCAGGTTATGTTTCTTTTTTGTCTTTGCTTCTGTTTTTTCACTTTTTATTTTTTTATTTTTTAAAGATAAAGCAAATAACATTGCTAATGAAGCAGTCAGGTGGTTAAGTCTCATCTTAATGTAGTTTTTTTTATTTTTTTTATTTGCAGTTTTAGTTGCTTTCACTCATCAATTAGTGTAATGAGCTCTTCTCTCAATCACCTTTGCTTTATCTACTTCTGGATCTGCAATGTTGACAAAATGAGAAAAGGATTTCAGCAGAAAGAATGGAAGAAATGAGGAAAGTGATGGAGAGAGATGGCATGAAAGACAAGGGAGAGGAGAACGTCTGATTTAATGAGGCAGAGACAGATATAGGATAAAGCCACTGAACTCTAAAAGGTAGTGTCAATCAACTAATCAGAACTATTCTAAAGTTTCCACCCTAGTCTATATCTTTTATGTTCTCAATATCAGAGAATTAAGAATGTTGTATTATGTATTAAAATCTTATCAGAAAGCAGTATTCCCAGTAGAGGAGACAGCATTCACAAGCCTCTTAAATCGTAGAAAAAAACGTACCACAAAAAAAGGATCCATTGTTCTATGTATTCTGGAAAAAAATGGTCAACTTTTACAAATATTTTCTTTTTTAGCAGGAGAAAAAAAAAATAAAGAATTGATTAAAAGGAAGTTTTTCCAAAAAATAATATTAAAAAAGCTAATATTTCATTAGGAGCTTAGATTTTCTCTACAATTACGTAATTATTTCTCTACAAATACTTTTATTTTCAAAAGTATAGTCAAAATGAGCCAAATTTTTTAACCTGTGAGAAAAATTTTCTGAAAATTTAGTCTAACACACATTTGTCGTTTTTTTTATATTATTGTGTAATTAAACAAAAATCATATGCCAAAATCAACTTATTTTTAATGCTATTTAATATTTTTAATTGTTCTATAGAAATATAGAGTAATCTGAAATAAATGAAAAGTATAACATATCCTATAAAGCACATTTCAAAGTTGTTGTAACTCAGCATTGTTTCTGTAAGACACCTTAGACTTCCTTTATAATGATTTACATGTTCTGCTTTCATTCATATATTAAATAAACCGTTTGAATTTCCATTATGTTTTAATGCTTATCCTTTCCTCTTCCTGTATTTTCCTCCATTTTTTTATTTGGAGGTATTTTTATATTTTACAGCTCCGTCCAGAAGAGAAGGCTTTTATCATAAATACTGCCTTCACTACTTTATCATTATCGGATATCTGTACAAAATAATTAGCTGGCCTAGGAAGATTAATTCCTGCAGGAGTGGATGGGATAGTTTTACAAGAGGTATAACAGCTGGCCCTGATTTACAATCTTTAAAGAAGCGCCCAGTGAGCGTACAAACTTGGTTGCCTTTTAAACATTATCATATTTTAAAGTGAAGAGTATGGCTGTATTTCACACTAAACAAGGTCATTATAGTATCAAAACTGTGTTAGTGTAAATAGCGCACTTGGTTCTTGTCCATGGAAAGGTCTCATTAATGTTAAGCCTGCTGTATTTGTTTTGGCTATTTAAAGACACCATGAAGATGATTTTAAATTGTGATTAGATGCAAAGAACAGAAAGTTAAAAGAAAGAAAAACCATTGTCACATTATTCATGTTAATAAAAGAGAATAGAGTTATTATAGCAGTGGAATTGACTTTGAAATGGAGAGGATTCTTGTGAGGTCCAGTAAAGTCTCATATAGCTTTGATTAGATTTCAGTCAAACGCATGTACAATTTTTGTTAATATATTATTTTGAGAAACTTAAGGCCTGATATCATTTTGCTTTGTGTGTCTATTTTAATGGACACAAATATTTTGAATATTTGGTCTACTTATTTCGGCGTTTCTGACATTAATGCAGCATATTGGGGGGAAAGTTCTATAAAACTGTAAACAGAAGTGCTTTGTGTGTGTGTGTGTAAGGTGGATGTACACGTTCTTACCTTAACCTCAGCTTTAATCTTATTTTCTCCTTTATTTACTTCCAATTATGCTTTATTTATTCTTTCACCCCTTGACACAAAACAAGCATGCAGTAACCACCAGAGCAATTTCTCACACCCTGGTGTGACGGCTGTTAGGTTTAATGATTTGGGCGACCTAAGCACAGTATCTAATTTGTGATAGCAACACTACTTCTACGGTCAGGCAATTGTGGCCGTGCTACATTGTCTCTCTGGTTGTCATTAACTTAAATGGAGCCCCCACAGGAACCACTGGTCTGTTTACGACCCTGAAGCAGACTGCTGGTTTACTAATGGAAGGTGCCTCACCTAAATAAAGCTTAATGGCTCATTTAATCTTTCCTGTGGTCACATACAAAGACTAGAAATTCCAGCTCACTGGGTTGTTTGTATTTTTTTCTACTTTATGAGTCCTGCTGGAAATTTTGGAAGTTTAGGTTTTATGGGCAGGAGATGTGGTTATTTGAACATTTAGAGATGAGCATAGTTCCTGCAGCACCTTTAACTAAAAGTGTTGGTGAGTTATGTTCAGTAAAGGTATTATGTGTTTATTAATCTACATAATGTCTGGTGGTATGAGCTATTGTACTTCAAGATCTTTATTCTTTTTCTCTTTTTTTTCTTTTTCTTTTTCAGGCTTTTGTACAGTTTAGCCTTCAACGCTCGCTTTCTTAGACACCTATGGCATTTAATCACATCTATGAAGACTAAAATGATCACAGGGTGAGTTTTCTGTTTGTTTTTTTTCTAATGTGTCCTTTTTGTGTTTAATATTAACGATTCCATTTTTCTTTTATCCTCTCTTTATTCTCCCTCTCTTTTGTGTAGCTCTATGGTTCTCTTGTTGCAGGTGATGTCTCGAGGTTCTCCAATGTCTCTGGAGGACTCCAACAGGATCATCCCTCTCTTCTATCTCTTCAGTTCACTTTTCAGTCATTCACTCATCTCTGTGCATGACAGCGAGTTCTTTGGCTCAGCAGATGGTATTAACATCTATTCTGGAAAAATGTCCAAATGACTGTATCATATTAATATATTGAAGTATTTAATAGAACACATTACAAAACAACTGGTCATTTTGTTCTTTCACCTTCTTGTGATCTTGTTAATTCTACAGCACTCCTGAAATTTCTCATTGTCAACTTTTTTTGAAAATTGAATGTTGTAAATTAATGTTTCTCATTGCACTTGCAGGTCAGAGCCAGTCGTCGATGATGCCCTTCTCTCTGGCAGAGTTGGTGACATTGTCTCGGTGTTTGCGGGACGCGTGTCTGGGAATCATTAAGCTGGCCTATCCTGAGACTAAGACGGAGCACAAAGAGGAGTATGTAGCGGCGTTTCGCAGTGTCGGGGTGAAAACTAACAGCCAAGTACAGCAGCACATTCAGGCTCAGCAGAAACGATGGGTCCAGCTCTTTAAGGTGATTCACTCCATGTCTACATCTCACACACTTATTTCCTAGCTGATATTAATGGCGAATTCACTTTCATAAGGTGTTGTAGTTGAAAGGGATTAAACATTACCAGTACTGAGAAGATTCTCACTGGTATTAATTCCACATTCGTTAGCGCTGATAATATCTTTAGTGCAGGGTGGGCGTTACTTTTAACCGGTCGCTGTATTAGCAGTGCTAACAACGTCTTTGATGACCTAATTAAATGAGCTGACAATTAATGAGGCGAATGGTCTCAGCATCTGTTAGGGCCATCAGTGCTGATCAGCCAGGCAGGAAGACCACTCACTCGGGAAATTAATAGGTTGTTTGCCAAGACTAAGTGAGCTGAACAACGGCATTAGGATATTAGTCAGCTGTCTTCACTCTCTGTCTTCCTCCATCATCCTCTTCCTCATCTTCTTCCTCATTATTTATGTGTATGGGATGACCAGATCTCCTGCTTGCTGTTGAAAGCTCATTGACCTACTTTTGTCCTTGTATTTACCTAAAAAACTTTTCTATAGATTTGTAGAGCTTTTTAACAGTGCCAGTTAAAAATTAAAAGTCATAATTTAGAAATATTTATCAGTGATTATAAAATGAATGTGAAGCAATTTATATGATTATATTATATACATATCAGTCCATATGTTTCTGCAGGAACTTGTTAACATTTGCAACTTTAAAAAGAATGTTCCCCTTTAATGAAAGACATCATAAACAGATTTTACACTTTACTCCAAACTGTGATCAGTGCACTCAAAACAGTTCACACAGCTGTCAGTATAGACTTAAAAAAATTAAAAACCAATACATTTTTCCACTATTGACTATATCGCGGATTCAGCAATGTACACACACAAGTATACAGACTTCACAAAACATTTTCAACAATTATTGTTCAGGTTCATATGGCTGATAATTAGGGCTGTACGATAAATATCATGTGATATTTAATGCGCATCTTGTCAGTAAAGCCGGTTCTGTAATCAGCGGTAAATTCCATCACGTGTGTGATTTCATATTGAGCAGCATTTAGCAGAGCCGTAGTTCACTGACAAGCTGCGCAAATCCATGTTCATTATTAGCGTGCTCTGTGTAGTAAATGCTGCTAAATGTGAAATCACACACATGATGGAATTTACTGCTGATTACAGAACTGGCTTTACTGACAAGATGCGCATCAAATATCGCACGATATTTATCGTGCAACCCTGCTGATAATTGTTGTAGTTTGGATAAATGTGTGAAATCAAAAAGATAAAAGTGTAATATACAAAAAAAAAGTAGTTATAGTTTTGAAGCAGCACAGCAGTAAAAAGCTTTTTTTTTTTAATTCTTAGGAATTCCAATTTAAAATTTTTCACATGTGACTCATTTAGAGCATTTGTTTTGGAACCTTTAACATTTTCTCCCTTAGTTCAGTTCGTTTAAGCCTATATGAGCACAGCAGTCATGCTCTGATTTAAGCCAAAATAATCGGTCTGAGATAGAAAACTAGCTCTTGGACCGGTTCAGTTGTGGTGATAAAGCAATCTGACCCCACAGACCAACTAACCAAGCTGTATCATATTTCATAACCGGAAAAAAACAGCAGAGTCTAATTCTGTGTGTGAGCACATTAATTATCACAGTTGAAACCTGAAGAGCACCAGGTGAATTGCAGAAATGCTTTTCCAACGAAGCCTTGATTCTTGCTCTAATAAATTATATACATTTGTGTGTATATATATATATATATATATATATATATGTATATGTATATGTGTGTGTGTGTGTGTGTGTGTGTGTGTAACAACAGCTAGTCCGTGAAGGACCATCTTGTCAGTCCATCTTGATGTATGACCACTATAAGTGGAATCTCAGAGCATAAACAGTTGCACTCTGACCAATGAGAAGGCGGTTTTACTCACATGTAACTAGCATAAACACATTTTGGTGCACTTTGAAATTTTGCCTTGGTTAAAGTGAACCAACCCAAGGAAAGAATGCAACATTGTAACAATTTCCCAGTTTCGGAGCAAAGCAAACATTCTGAAAATGCATTTGCAAAGGCAAGTGATTTAATAGAATTTCAGTGGTGTAATGTTTCTTAAGTTTGTACTATTCCAGCAAGCTTCTGAGTGAAATACTTTAAGTGACAGCTCATTGTTTGGGTTCCACTAGTCGAGTCAGTACGGCATACAAAAGGCTCTGAAAGATTTCCACAAAAGATGGCGGAAAATGCCTCCTGTCAGCTAAAACGACCCATTAAAGAAGTACAAGCAGGAGAAACGCATTTCCCAAATTGAATGTGCAATTTACAGTCAGCTCTAACGCTGTTGACCTCTCACACACTAATGTTTGCCTCCAGCCATGGGCCGTCCCTCTGGATGTTTTATCACTCCTATTGTCAAGCTATCTATTTAATTGAAAGAAGTTAATTGAATGAAAATGATCAACTAAGCTTGTATTAATATTGCTAATGGAACTTTCTTCTTGGCCGTGTTTGGAGAGG
>JAFVLL020036060.1:10000-36319 GCA_021397915.2 Tor tambroides | reverse complement strand
TCGTTTTCTCACACAAACCGCTCGTTTCGTGTCTTAGGCCATCAATGTGTAGTTACGATGGGGAATTGTTTAATTTGGATTTCTCTGTGCATGATTTCTCTTTTTCCCTCTTATAGAGCCAGTGACCTATACCTGCCGTTATATGACTGACAGACTAGAACGGTTTGACCTAAAAATATCAAAATTGGATCTACTGAAGAAAAAAGACACCTACATCTTGGATGCCCTTGGGGTAAGCTGATAGATACCAAATTTTAATTTCAAAGTGAACTATCCCTTTAACAAACATTCTTCTGAAGCAAAACATATATGAATACATATATTTCTACAACAAACTATTGATTAACAGAGCTCACTTTGGGATTA
Source organism: Tor tambroides (assembly GCA_021397915.2). Taxonomy (NCBI): domain Eukaryota; kingdom Metazoa; phylum Chordata; class Actinopteri; order Cypriniformes; family Cyprinidae; genus Tor; species Tor tambroides. Next base: position 35,953 of record JAFVLL020036060.1, on the reverse strand, counting down.
TGGGTAGTGTAGTTCACCAGAAATGCAGCTATTAAAAACTAGTCAGATTATATCATATATCATCACTTGAATAACCTTGAAGCTCATGGTAGGTCTGTTATAAATGAAAATGAATTGAATTTTTACTTCCAAAACCCAACTGTTGCGCTCAGTTGCCTGCGACTTTTCATGCAGCACGATACTCAACAAGCTATTAGAAATTCAGAGTTAATCTGTTTATCAATTTATACTCTGTATAGGGAGGGAAAGCATTTGGCATTATGATTTACTGTTTAACTGTCTCTCTGTCCCTGATGTGCATTCTGTAGGGTTTGGGCATCATGGTGATCTCATATACTGGGGTGTAATCTGGTTCCCCAGCATCATCGGGCCACACAAATTGGAAATGGCGCAACAGAGTAACGAAGACCGGGAAGAGCTCCATACGTGCAAGACCCTCACCAAGACACACGCGAGGACCTGGAAAACACAAACAATGATGCTCACAGAAAAGGTCTGACAAGATGAAACACAAAAATGTCATACATTTTGGAATGGTTACCTGTAGAGAAGGGCTAACTCAAACTGGCCCTGCTCATTCAGGAAGTTGGCTGGGTTGAATTCATGAGGAAACTTCCACTGACCTTCTTCTTTTAGTACGGTAGTAAGGTTGGGAATGATCACAGTTCCCTAACCAAGATGGAGGAGTTCAAATTTGTTCTGAAGTATAAAAACTCTACTATCTAGGCAGGTTTCCTCACCTTCGGGATGCTGTAGCCCATCAGCTCTGTGTCTTTGGTGGTGCAGTGAAACACACTTAGCAGTACAGTGTTAGCGACGCACTGTACCTCATGAATCACAGCCGTTGTGTACGGCATATTGTGTCTGTCTTCATACGATGCGTGATCTTTACCCTCCAGAATCTCATCAATCTCTTTTTGACATTTTGCTGATGAGAAAACAAGCTTATGTTTGTCTAAGCATTGCTAATATGCTAACATACTCCTGAAAGTTTACAACATTCAATTAAAAAAATAATATACATCAAATTAGCAATAAGAAGTGACAACAATATCACACATTTAGCTTCTTTAGTTCAAATCACACTTAAAAACTGTCTGTTCTAATCTAGTGTCTATTGAGCATTATGATTTCTTTCATCTGTTTTTCTATGAGTGGTCTATCTCCTCTTACTCTGCCTGGGTTAAATTAAGCCAAAATCAATGTGTGCTTTTTAAACAAACCTTGAACCTCTGGGTGGTTCGTGACGTAGAGAAAAGCAGTGAGGAGGGTGTTAGATGTGGTATCAGTCCCTGCAAAGTGCAAATCCAAAACGTACATGATGAGCTGGCCTTCAGCAAAGGTGGAACCATCATTTTTTTCTCTGGGGAACATAAGATATTATTATTAATTTGAGTCTCAAACTGTGGTGAGGTTGTGAAGCCAAAAAAAGTCTTTGAAAACCAATGCAAATGTAACGCAATGTTTTTCATTATATGTTATATTATCAGCATAACAATCTGCATGATTTTTTTTAGGTTTAAATCATATTTTGAACCTCATATTTCCAATGTGGTTTTAGACATTTGGAGCACACTGTGTTTTGGAAGAAACATGCACCTTATCAAGCTCATCCAGATAACAGTCGATGAAGTTTCTTGGCTCTCCTGGGACTCTTGTGCTCGTTGATCAGACTCAAATTCATATTTTTTAACTTCGTTACATGATCAAATGCTTTTTTAAATGGCAGGGGCAAGATTGTCAATAAAGGAAGTGTGTCATATATCTGTTGGGAAAAGACATGTTTGACATTTAATCTTATACAGTTACTCTAAAATGCAGGTTTTGTCCACAAATTTTAATGTAGGCATGAAATCAGAATATAATAAAAATTATTTCTTTTAAATTACGGTTTTCTATTAAATCACCCATGGTTACTATTGACTTTGAAGCTAAAGTTTTTGTGTAGTAGCTTTGAGATCTCTCTAAATACGGATAAAATACACTTTTAGCAGACATATAGGTATACATTTTACAGAAAAACAGACCAAATATATTGATGACTCATCCTGCACTATGCAGATTTTTGTCCAATCAGATGCTCTCTAGAATGAGAATGTCTCTCCCCTAAAAGCCTATTCCTCTGATTAGAAACAAGCAAGTAGAAAATCATGGTTTAATCACTGGCTATTAAGAAAAAGGAAAGAAAGGGAGAAACCTGCAATTGTCAAATGGTTTCATGTGTGTTATGATCTAAATGCTCACCATATTCCATGGTCCATTGAGGATCTTTGAAATTTCTGTAATGAACTGGACATAATGCTGAAGGAATTCATTGTTGTAATCAAAACGGGATCCGAACAGAACGTTTGAGGCAACATTGTGGAACATATTCTGAGGATCTACAGTTCCTCCTGTACAAATAGTATATACGTTAAAAACCATTATGGCATGTTCCTTGTCAGTTGAGATCAAAAATTGTTTTTGCATATAGTCTAAATACCAACATTTTTGTCCAAGTCAGCAAATAAATGTGAGATTTCTTCCAGAATTCTCTCCCCCAGGCCAAAGTTCCTCAGGGTCATCAGAGCAAAGCGTCGATGATCCTTCCAATGGGCACCATAATTGGCTAATATAACACCTTTAGTAAAGTTAAGATATTAGTTGTGGAGATTCTGTTTTGTTCCTGAAATAAGCCATACTTACTCTGTTAAATACTACAACACTTAATTACCATCGTCAAATTTGATTGATCAAGCAGCACCATTTCAAGAGCACAGACAGTCCAACAACACAATGGCTTTTTACTGTTTTTTTTACTCTGCTTGTCTGTGATTGTGCAATTCAGATAGACTGTCTGTGTACAGGTGGTCGGGATTTTCAGCGACTCATTAAATATATGTTACATTGTAAAGGCCCAGGCAACTTCATTTTCGTTATTGTGACATCTAGCACAGTGATTCCCAACCCTGGTCCTATAGAGTTCCCCTAACAGTGGATATGAAACAACCATTTTAGGTTTCTATAATGAGCTGGTGAGTTGAATCAGGTGTGTTTGATTAGGGAGTTGGGAGTACGCCAGAACCATGTTCTGCATGTTGCTGCATCCAAAATGGAATACCTAGCACACTAAATGGAGCAGGCTATATGACACGAGTGGTATATCTGAATTCATAGTAATTAAAAGAAAAAAACATAGAAGAAATGCACTTGGATGGCCTACTACTTCTGGTGAGATTCTGAAGTGCACATTCAATGAGAGATGGTCCTCATTGCAGAACACAAGATCCAGGGGGCGTGGTTGGATCCAGATCCAACTCCTCCCACCTTCCATATACCTAAACTTACCTTTATATGTCTTTATTATATTATGTAAGTTGGCCTAACAACTTCTTTATTGAACTGTTGTAGGTTATAAAAGCAATATCACACTCGTTAGACTGTGATATTATTACTTAGCTGATATCAAGGACAGCCTGTGGTATGAGTTACCTTTATTCTCTGTGAGATGATTGATCATGAAGTCTTGAGGACGTCCTGAAAAGTCTTGAGCTTTTGTAACCAACGCTTCCTTAATAACCTCAAAACTGTTTAGAAAAACGAATGGTTTTGATGCAGTATACAGGCTGAAAATTTTCCCATATTGTTCTGCAAACTTAAAATACTGGAAAATTACTTTACAAACAAGAACAATTGAAACATTTAAGCTTCAGATGACCAAAAGAAAGCCATACTCTTTCAAAATCCTTCAAAGGATTGGCCATATTCATGTGAAGCAGATTCCCAAATAAAGGGAGAGGAGGAGGTCCAGGAGGAAAATTCTTTGGCCTCTGGATCCGGACAAGGAGGAAGACGAAGACGATGCATGTCCACACAAGAACCAAAAAGCCCAGCATGATGGCTAGATGTCCGGCTGTTGCCCCTCAAGATTCACTCAAGCAAAAGAAGCTTATGTCAAACCACTCAGTCTCTTAGTACTTTGCCTGTCTGAACAAATATTCTGGCCGTGTTCCAGGAAAGATAAAATGACCACAGGCAAACAAACACTGCTCAGCATTTCTGTATTCACCTGGATCATGTGGTTTGACTTCTGTACAAACATCCCTTCAGTATACAGGAGATGCGTATATCCATAGGTGTGTGATCTAAAGGCCCAATTACAAGGGCAAATAAGTTTTTTATAGACCAAAAATTCACCTTTGCCATCATGGGAATAAATTACATTTCAAAATATAGAGAAATATTAAACAGTTATTTTAAAAAATATCTCACAATATTACCATTCTTACTGTATTTTTCATCAAATAAATGCAGCGTTGGTGAGCAAAAGAGACTTCATGTAAAAACATTTTAGAAATTCTTCACAAATTTTAAATGTTAGCGCAGGTGGTTATAAAATTTAAAGACTTTTCTATATATATTTTAGTTCTGTTTTTTCATTTCTGATTATGATAACACATGCACATTAACACACACACAAAACAAACTGGCATTCATTCAGACAAGAAGAGGAAGAAAACTTTTGTAACAGGTTTTTATTCAAAAACTGTCTTTCAATTCTTTTACGGCCTTTTTATGACCATTAATACATACATCAAAACATCATTGCAACATAACTCTGTCATAATCTGACTGTCTCTCTGCGTCTGATGTGCATTCTGTAGGGTTTGGGGGTGAGGGTGACCCCATATACTGGGGTGTAATCTGGTTCCCCGGCATCATCGGGCCACACAAACTGGAAACGGCGCAACAGAGTGACCATGATCAGGAAGAGCTCCATACGCGCAAGACCCTCACCGAGACACACGCGAGGACCTGTACAAGACAAACTTGTGTATATGGTTTACAAAACTGACTCAAACAAGCTAAAATACACATGTATTCTGAACCGTTACCTGCAGAAAAAGGCAGAAAGGCCTCAGGCTTCTCAAACTGGCCCTGCTCATTCAGGAAGTTGGCTGGGTTGAATTCATGAGGAAACTTCCACTGGCCTTCTTCTTTGAGTACAGAAGTGAGGTTAGGAATAACAAAGGTTCCCTAGAGAAGAAAAAGATGCAACTTTATGATTTTAAAAGGGTAAAACTCTCTTTATAAGGAGGTTTCCTCACCTTTGGGATGCTGTAGCCCATCAGCTCTGTGTCTTTGGTGGTGCAGTGAAACACACTTAGCGGTACAGTGTTAGCGACGCGCTGAACCTCATGAATCACAGCCGTTGTGTACGGCATATTGTGTCTGTCTTCATACGATGCGTGATCTTTACCCTCCAGAATCTCATCAATCTCTTTTTGACATCTCGCTGGTGGAATAAAAAGTTGTGTTTAAGCTAAAATCGTTCATCAAATTAGTTACAATTTTCTGATAAACCAAAACACAGACCTTGAACCTCTGGGTGGGTCATGAGGTAGAGAAATGCAGTGAGAAGGGTGTTGGATGTGGTATCAGTCCCTGCAAAGTGCAAATCCAGAACGTACAGGATAAGTTGAGCTTCAGAAAATGAGGAACCATCGTTTCCTCTCTGGTGAAGTTAAAACAACCAATGATTAGAGATCATAAGTACTACTCTCTAATTTAGTTAAAAATAATAGAGATGCACTGATATTAAAATTCTGTAGTATTTTTATGTCATGGCCGATAACCGCTAAATATTAGAAACTGTATGAATAAATTAAAAATAAAACACCAAAAACAATCATTTTAAATACTAAAAGTGTATTTAGGCATTGCAACATTACAATAATTTGCAGAAGAGTATTTTTAACACTTTAACGATAATTAAATTAATTTAATTTAATTATTAGTGTTTAAGCCAATTATTATTTTCATATTATTACTGATAACAAAAAATGGTGGATATTAAAATTCTATACTGTTTTAAATGACAAAAAATAATAATAATTTTAAATGCTACAAGTAATTTGTTTTGAAAGATTTATAATGTATAGTATGAAAAAATTATATTTATTTTACATTTGGTAAAGATTAATTTTAACAATAATTTAATTCATTTAACCTAACTGAATTAGTGTTTTGAAGATTCACTTTAAGTGAGCATTAGATGATGGCAAAGGTAATATAAATGTAAAAACAGAGGAAGTGGTCATGCACAATTAAATATCCAACCAATAAATGACCAACACAAATAAAAATAATTAAAATCTCTTATATCAGGGATAATGGATATGGTACCAATATTGTGCATTCCTAAAAATACCATCAAAGATGCACACACACACCTTATCAAGCTCATCCAAATAACAGTCAATGAAGTCTCTTGGCTCTCCAGGGACTCTTGTCTTTTTGTGCTCGTTGACAAGTTGTGCAGACATTTCTCTGGCCTTGTTGGCATTTGTGAAGGCCTTCTTAAAGGGCAGAGGCAGACTTCTGAGCATAGGAAATGTATCGTATATCTGCAGTAAAATTGAGAAAATTTCTTTATAACAGGTCCAAAATAGTGAAAATGCTGTTCATTTTAAATTTCTCTGTATGTCATATAACCCTGACCCTTTTATTCGAACAATAAAAAATAAATAAAAAATTTAATGAAATGTGCTTTCAGACTTTTGCACTTTTCTGAATATGTATTTGAATAGCTTTGAATAAAATCATTTAAAAGATAATCTGATAAAATGTCTCACCATGGCCCATGGCCCATTGGCAAACTTTGCATTCTCTGTATAGAGGTGAATGAAAAGCTTGAGGAATTCATCGTCATAATCATAACGGGATCCAAACAGAACAACACAGATGACATTTGATGCAGCATTGTGGAACATAGTCTGAGGGTCAAAGGAGCTTCCTATATATACACAATAATGTACATTGATCTGAATGTCAAGTCAAAATATACATTGCTGAGTGAACCGTTCCTTTAAGATACGGAGGAATATGTAACAAAAATAGGCACATTATTACCAACTCTTTTTTCCAGTTTGGCAATAACGTGGGAAACTTCTCCCAGAATTCTCTCCTCCATGGACTGCTTCCCCAGGCCAAAGTTCCTCAGGGTCATCAGAGCAAAGCGTCTGTGTTCTTTCCAACTGAGGCCATAGTCAGACAAAATTACGCCTGCGATAATATGTAAGTGTCATTTATTGGCCTCAATTATATTAAGTGTAATGTCGGATAAGATAGAAAATGGCTCTTTGGACTATAGAGGAGACACAGAGTGAACTCAAACAAGCTCAAAAGGTTATTGATTAACCGTAGTCTGTACTGAGGTATAAGAGTAAAGGTTCATTTGCAAGTAGATTTACCGCTTCCTTTTGTAATATGGTTGACCATGAGGTCCTGTGGGCGTCCTGCAAAATCCACAGCCTTAGTAACAAGAGCTTCCTTCAAAACCCTGAAACCGTTAAGAACCACCCAAGGTTTTGATCCAAGGTACAGGCTGTAAACTTTCCCATAGCGATCAGCGAGCTAAAAGGTTTAGCATTAAGACATCAGACTGCCTGCAGTTCAATACGTTACCATATATTTTACAATGCAGTAAGTATTTTTGAAATGTTGCACGGATATTCTTAATGTATTTCTTCAAGATTTGTGATCAGTAAAGAATGCAATACTGAACCCTCTCAAAGTCCTTCAAAGGATTGTTGATGTTTAGCTCCAGCAGATTCCCAAATAATGGCAGAGGACGAGGTCCTGGAGGAAAGTTCTTTGGCCTCGGGATCTGGATGAAGAGGAAGAGGAGGAAGATGCATATCCACACCAGTATCAGAAAGCCCAGCATGCTGACTGATGTACAGCTGTGAACTGCTTTCCTTTCACGGATAAACTCAGACAGTAACACACGAGCCCTCCCACTTCAAACACTCAACATTCTCAGCCAGCACGTGGCTTGAAGACTCAAAATTAATATATTAATAATATATTAATATTAATATATTAATTTAAATTATATATACATATATTTATTCTATATTAATTTATATAATGTAATATATTAATTTAAATATATATAATAATATATTAATAAAGACCAAGAGTGTATGTTCCAGTCATAATGTCTAATATGATAATCTATAATATATAATTTGAAATCTATTAATGATGATGGAAATATCATCAATCTATCTATCTATCTATCTATCTATCTATCTATCTATCTAATTTGACTATCAAAATATTCTATCTATCTATCTATCTATCTATCTATCTAATTTGACTATCAAAATATTATCTATCTATCTATCTATAATATATAATTTGACTATTCTATCTATCTATCTATCTATCTATCTATCATTTGTTGGTCAAGTCAGAAACCCAAAAAATTAACCTAATGATAAAATAATTTATTGAAAATTGTGATGGAAATATAATATATTTCTATCTATAAGATCATATATTATCTATCTATCTATCTATCTATCTGGTCAAGTCAGGAAGTCTAAAAAGGTTAACCAATACCTAATGATACAACAATTAATTAAAAATTCTGATGAGAAAAAGTGAAATAATACAAAGAAAGCAAAACCACGTGTACCTTACTGCTTTGAAAGGGTTAACTGATTCAAACACACCAAAAGCTGGAAATAAAAACTTGCATTTTTCAATTTAACATATGACAAAGAGAAAAAAAACGTTATATGTTGCCCCCACATGGCCGCATTAGTTCAACGTGCAGTTCTTATCGCCCCCTACAGACCGTTCGACAGAATGCAGGAGCCTTCCATTTTTTTTTATCAGGTCATCCCATGATGCACCGCGCCGTCAACGGCTTCAGTCATTCAAGCAGCTCAGCTCTGGTGTTCGAGAGAGCGTCTGTTCTGTTAGGCCATCTGGGTTCGGGTAACCTGTGTCCTAAACCGGACCGGTCCCTGAACGGGGGTCTTTACTCGCTCATTTCGAGGTGAACTTTCCCGTCCATGCTTCAGGACTCACCGGTCGTTGACGGGAAGCGAGCGTTTGGGCGGCAGAAACGGGGCTGTCAGCGATATAACAACAGAAAGCGTTAAATATACAGGCATAAAGCAACCGGAAAGAGAACAGTGGGAATTTAACCATACTTCAAAAGCTACTTGATGGATTTAGAGACCGGAAGAAACGAACTGGGAGCAATGGGGGAGTCGCTGCAGCCGCAGACCCCCAGTCGCCACGAGAAAAGTCTCGGACTGCTCACGACTAAATTTGTGACTCTGCTGCAGGAAGCGAAGGACGGAGTGCTGGATCTGAAAGCTGTAAGCACGACACGAGCTCGAACCATCATCATCACTAGCACCACCACCACCATCATCATCATCATCATCAGTTATATGTTTTGAGTATCGCACTTGCGCCGCACAAGACGCGTAGCGCCTGCTGAATATGCATCGTTGTTAATATTTGCATGCAAACATATGCACTTTAGGTCTTATAACAGCACAGAAAAGTTACTTTGGTGAGGGAAGAGGGGGACGCGTGCACGCACAACCCCTCTCTACCCAGCTCAACTCACATAAACTAGTTCTTCAACTAAACCATGCGAGCCAGCTAACAGGTTGCAAATGTTATGTCACTCCTGTCGGCAAAGCAAAACAGCTCCGGTGTTTGTTGTTGGTTTTTTTCGGTTGAGCAGCAGATCCCATCCACATTGAAAACTCAAACAAAAGCCTTCAAAACTAGCACGTGCTCTGGAGTTTCGGATAGTTTAGGCCTGCGCGACTTGAGGATCCGTTTCTTTGCATATCTTGGCGTTTAAACGGAATATTACACTTTTAAAATGTGCTAAAAGTATAATTTGGTGATTTGAGTGATCTAGGATTGTGTATTCGAAGTAGTGGTTTAGAAATGCGCAACTGCTGCTGGAGCTTGATTGCATCAAGTTGCTTGCTTGTCAACTTTTCTGAGCTGTTTTTGTCAATTCTTTTAAAGTCAGTAAGTCTTAAAGGGACAGTTCACGGAAAAATGAACATTCTGTCTTTATTTACTCACAGTCAACTTCGTTACTTTCCAGTCCTTAAGACTTGATTTTTTCAGTGGGAGCACAATAGATGTTAGGCAGAATGACAGCCTCAGTCACCATTCACTTTCATTGCATGGAAAAGAGATTCAGTGCAAGTGAATGGTGACCAATGCTGTCTGTCTCTCACATTGTGCCTAAAATAATTTTATAATATTAGTAAAGTCATAAAAAGTGAGTATTTTATTGAACTGTTTTTTTCAGTGGCTTCGGATGTGAAACATTTGTGTGTTATGTGGTTAGTCCATTTACGGGTAACGAGAAGAATCAATAATCTGGTTTGCTCTGTTTGTGTGAATGTGATTTAGGCTGCAGATACTTTGGCTGTAAGGCAGAAGCGGCGCATCTATGACATCACCAATGTTTTGGAAGGCATTGGACTCATCGAGAAGAAATCCAAGAACAGTATCCAGTGGAAGTAAGGCAGATGCTTTCAGATGACTTTAATGTTGAAACGTACTCCTTATTCCTATATTGTCAGTTACTGCAGCATTAACGTGTATTGCATCACACATTTAAGATTTTAGTGGGCTACTATGTTAAACGATCCTAATAATTTTAATTATGCACATATATGCTACTAAGCACAAGCATAGAGGGCCAATGCTTTTTATTCATATTAAGCTCTTTACTGTTATTGCATAGGTACAGCAACTTTTTTTTTTAACTCAAAGTGTGTTATGGTATGTAATATAGTATTGTATATACACCATCAAAAGTTGGGGTCATTATGATTTTGCATTTTGAAAGAAATTAATGCTTGTATTCAGCAAAGTCATATTAAATTGATCGAAAGTGACCGTAAAGACATTTGTAATGTTGCAAAAGACCTCTATTTCCAATAAATGCCGTTCTTTTGAACTTTCAATTCATCAAAGAATCCTGAAAAAAGGTATCAGTTTCTACAAAAATATGAAACTGCGATTTTCAACGTTGATGATTATAAGAAATGCAGCAAATCAGCATATTAGAACGATTTCTGAAGGATCATGTGACACTGAAGACTGGACAATTGATGCTGTAAATTCAGCTTTGCCATCAGAGGAGTAGGTTACATTTTAAAATGTTTGAATAGAAAACAATGATTTTAAATTGTAATAGTATTTCACAATAGTACTGTTTTACTGTATTTTTCATCAAATAAATGCAGCCTTGATTAACACTTTTTAAAAATCTTACCGACACCAAACCTTTGTACTGTAGTGTACTGTATACTATTGTATTTATTACAATTAGAAATAATACACAGTGAGTGCTAGTGAGCAAGTGAAACGAGGTTATTTTGAGAAATAACCCAATCCAAACATGAAAATGCAGTTAATTGCTCTTCTGTTTAAAATGAGTGTCTTTATTAAGCTGTAGCTAGTTTCAGAGAGGTATCTGTCTGAATGTCAACTAATTCACTTGATCTAAATGTCTGTTTCTATTTTTGTTCATTTGTAGGGGTGTTGGTCCGGGTTGCAACACGCGTGAAATTGCAGACAAGCTGATAGACCTCAAGTTGGAATTGGAGGATCTTGACAGGAGGGAACATGAACTGGACCAGCAGAGAGTTTGGGTTCAGCAGAGCATCAAGAACGTGACCGACGACTCGCTAAATAGCCCATATCCTTCTAGCTACATCTTTAGGATTCATCTTTTGAGTAACCACTTAAAGTCCAGGTTGTTTTAGCTCTAGATGCTCCTTGACACATTAAATTGTGAATTAAGTGAAGTTTGTGTTTGCTGTACGCCCTTAACTTGACACACTCTGGCGTACGTAACACATCAAGACCTCTGCAATTGCTTCAAAGGTTGGTTTTTCCCATCAGACACCCAACAAAACACTAGTGTTACTGCAGTAACAAAAATTAGCAGTCAGAAAGCTGCAAATGTCTACTTGTTTTGATGTTTCCTTATTAACGTTAACTGTATATATGCTTGTCTTCCACTAGGTGACACTCTTCTAGCAATCAGAGCTCCTTCAGGAACACAGCTGGAGGTTCCTGTGCCTGAATCTGTAAGTCCTGCTTGTATTTCCATTAAAAAGTAAAGTAGAAGTACCACCATACACTTATTTTTATCTATGAAGTGTATATATTATATAGTGGATATGTTAAAACAGTTTACCTTAAGTACACTTCATTTTTTTTAGCATGTCAATGGACAAAAGAAGTACCAGATTCACCTAAAGAGCTCTGCAGGCCCCATCGAGGTCCTGCTGGTGAATAAGGACCCCTCTAGTTCGTCCCCAGTGGTGCTGCCTGTGCCCCCGCCTGACGACATGCTTCAGAGTATGTCCACCCCAGCTTCAACTACCTCTGCTGCTTCCGCACCCACCAAACCAGCAGCCAACTGTACGCCATCCTCCACCTCCCAGAGTCCCAGCGCTGCCGTCCCTCCCAGCACAACCACTGCCTCTGCTGCTGGGGCAGCTACAGGTTGGATGCTGCCCATGTTTTAATGAATTACTGTCTGTGAAAATGCTCTTTGTTGTCTTTTTGTGCTTTGATTTACACTTTGGCAAAGTTGGTTATGTAATGAAGGGTTATATATTGTTATCATTATATATAATATTACCGATTATATATTGAAATGTTTAAAATAAGATTTTTAAAAGTCTCTTATGCTCATCAAGGTGCATCTATTTAATCAAAAATACTGTAAAAACAAGAATATTGTGAAATGTTAGGGATATTTGTTTTCTGTTTGAATGCATTTCAAAATGTCATTTATTTCTGTGATGCAAAGCTGAATTTTCAGCGTTGTTACTCCAGTCTTCAGTGTCACATGATCCTGCTGCTCAAGAAACATTTATCGGTGTTGAAAATGGTTTTGCGGCTTAATGTTTTTGTGGAAACGGTGATACACCAAAGATTGGAATATGTAGGATTTTAAAAAACAATATTTTTATTTGCACACATTAAATTGATCAAAGATGTTTCTAATGTTACGTCAGATTGCTATTTCAAATAAATGCTGTTCTTAAGAACTTTTTATTGATCAGAAAGACCTTCCAGCATTGATGATGATGATAATAAGTACCATTACTGATAATTAAGTTATTAATTCATAATAATTGAGCAGCAAATCAGCATATTAGATTTCTAATATTAGGTTTCTGAAGGATCAAGGGAAACTAAGGACTGGCATAATGATACTGAAAATTCAGTTTCACCATCACAGGAATAGTTTTCATTTGAAAATATATTCAGATTAAAAATGACAATATTGCAATATTTTACAATATTATGGTTTTGATTGTATTTTAATAAAATAAATGCAGCCTTGATGAACATAAGACTTTTTTCAAAAACCTTTAAAAAAAAAAAAAATCTTAATTCTAAACATTTAATCAGTAGTGTATATTATGTATATATATTTAGTAGTTACATGTAGTTGTTGTTGTAACTATTGAATTCTATATAATGATATATATAAGTTCTCATGCTATTATTATTATTATTAGACATTTCAAGCACCTCCACTTCAGAAACAACAGCCAATCCGGCATCTTCAACAGACACGCAGCAGCTGCAGTCTTCTGCGTCATTGGACAGCAGCTCTTCACTTCCTGATTCCTCAACCCTTTTTGAGCCAATCAAAGCAGACCCTTCAGATCGTAAGTGCCTGTGCTTTTGAAAATGAGCAAGATTCTGTCATTAATCTTTATTCAAAGAACATTCAGGTCTGAAATGTTGGCTGTCGAGTCTGGCTTGGAGCAATACCACAGAAGTGATCAATTAACATTTATTTAATGCTGTAAAGCCATTTGAAGCCAATTGGCGGCTTTAAACAACGCTGACTCTGTTTTCTCTTTGTTTTCTCAGTGCTGGAGCTCCCCAAAGAACTTACAGAAATGTTTGACCCTAAAGGTGAGGACTGGTTTAACATTTGCTGCTCCTTGTCGATGCTCATCCATTGCTGATGTGCTTAACTGAACTAGAGAATCTCTGATTTCATGTAGCGCAAAGTAGAATTGTTTTCATATTTGTCATTTCCTTCTTTCTCCGTTCAGAAATGATGAGTACAGATTTACTTGAGGAGCTGATGTCATCAGAAGGTAAAGCCGATCTTGAGTCAGGCCACCTCTATATAGTCTATTACTAAACATGAAATGAAAGTTTGGATGTTTATGTATATAACAAATCCAGTGTTTATGTATTATATGATGTTTATATAATCAATAAAAGTAGTTCAAATTTGTCCATCAGCTGAAATTTGATCCATTTTAGATGCTAAATGCTCAATGATGGTGGTGACGAAAGATCAAACGAGCGACAGTTTGACCGTTTCATATGGTTACACAAACATAGCCACTGTATCACTCTTCTTCTCTCTTTCTCTTTCGTAGTTTTCTCTCCGCTCCTCCGTCTATCCCCTCCTCCAGGTGACCATGATTACATCTATAACCTGGATGAGACGGAGGGCCTTTGTGACCTCTTTGACGTTCCCATTGCCAACCTTTGACCTCCAAACACATTGTACAATGAGAGTAGTTTACTTCAAATAACTGTTTTTTTTTTTTTTCTTATTTACCCTTTGGAAAGGTGAAAAAAGAAAGTGTGGCTCTGTGTCAGATCCATATGTATGATAAGCTGATTCTGTGTATATAAAGCTTTTTTTAATATGTGTATATTTACTCCAACCCCAAAGCGGCTGACTGAAAATGAACTTTCCCTGCTAAATTCAACTGATCCAATCTGAAGAAGACATCAGACATCCATGCAAACCATTTTTGTTAATTAGTCCCAAACAAATTGGTTTTTATACTACTTTTGTATAGACATTGAGTGAATTTCATACCTAAATTCACCAGCAAAGGTTAATGGTTCAGTGAAAATACCAGCTAGATGTTACATTTTAAATGGTCTTCCTCTTCTAAAGTAGCACCTTTTCCTCCCTCTCGTTCAGTGTGTTTACTGATCTGGACACAACTGTTATACAGATTGTTAATGAAACGGTGTGTTACTTGTATGATTAAGCTTTTGAAGAAAGCATGCTTCTAATGAATACATTTTGACACGATTCTGCCAGTAGGAAGAAATTTGTACTCATCTCGCAGCTCTCGGAAACACCATGCGGAAGTAATTAAGTTAGTGGGGAAGATTGCATTGCAGAATAGCGTGTATTGTGTGGAATTGATACAGTTTGGTGCTACAGCGAAATCTATTTATCATGGCATCTATTCTCAGAAAAAGTGAAGGAAAATACTTTGTGTTGGATGAACCATTCCTACTTTGTCTATATCAAGCGGGCTTTGTTAATACTATGCGTCTCACTCACAAAATTATGAAAGCTCATTTTCCCCATGGGATAAAAAAAGGTAATCACAACTTTTTATTTCACAATTCAGACTTTATTCTCAGCAACTGAAATGGAATTGCAATTGCAAGAAAAATCAGAATTGTGAGGAAAAAGTTGCAATTCTTTTTTTTTTTTTTTTAATTCGGTTTGAAACAACTAAATTACGAGATGTAAATTCAGGGAAAAGTTCTTGCGTGATTGAAAATTGATTTATATCTTGGATTTCTGAGGAAAATGTCTTTTCTCTGAATTCCAAGAACAAAAGTCAGACTTGTGAGGTAAAAAAAGTCTTCTCTCTTTTATTTTTCATTCCGTGGTAGAAACAGACTTTCAGTGTTTGAATGTGAATTTAACCCCATTTAATGGAATAACTGCAGTGGAAAGGTCACGTATAAGGTCCTGTACAAATGTTAAATTAGATGCCAATTGCTATTTTTGTATTTTAAAACATTGTCCCTCCCTGTGATGTCAGTCCATAAAGTACATCTGTCCTTATCCTGTTTATATATGTGTATGGATACTTTTCATTATGTCTGTATATGAGGAAAAACTGTCTAAAGAAGGATGTGTGTTTGGGGGCTGAGGGAAGTAAAGTCACTATATGACAAGAAATAGAGCATCAGTGTGCGGTGTATTAAGCGCTGTCCAAACAGAATGTCATTATATGTGGGCTCCTGACTGTGTCGGTACTGATGGTTGGCCCCACTAAAATCGTTTTCTTAATGTTCCTATCTGCTAAATGATATTTTTATGCTTGTACACAGTAAGCATTTGCCATTTATTTTTGTACTCGATAGATCTGCTCTGGTTTTCATTAGATAAATAGTCGGCAGTTTCTTCTGTCTAGCTTATCTCCACATTGCACTTTAAAACAGTTTATCACACAGGTAACTTCCAGCCCTGTGCATTGAATGGGCTGGCGAAGTCAGTTTTACAGTATGCAGGGATTTCAAGCAGTTTTCAAATCTTCACTGTGTCACTGCAGAACACCAGAACTGTTCTTTACTGGAATTGTCATCCCCACGAAATAAAGAATGTTTTTGTATTTGTGATGCTCTTGAATGTATCTTTGATTTTGAGGCATTTGTTCCTACTTTTGCTTCCTACTTTTTTTTTTTTTTTCTTCATCTAATTCCTAAGGAGTCTGTCATACTGCTTAGGTGCTTGAGTCATATCCTGCAGATCCAGGCATTTCTGTTCAAGTTTCACTTGAATAGGTCTATTGTAGTCTGGTGGTTTAAAATTCGGGTTGGTAACATTGAGTGTTCAACCCCTCAAGAATTGTTCCAAAATATTACTCCCCTGCTTTAAGGCACCAGCCTTGGGTTTTTAGTTGCTAACTTAAATAGATGTAGTCAATTAAATATAAATAAATAAAATTGTTTAGCTATTATATAAGGAAGTCAAAAAGTTTTCAGTTACTGCAGATGTTAAGAGTTATTTTATCTTTTTGTAAACCGTCACACCAACACAAATTGCATTTGGTAAGCAGCACTGGTTATTTGTTTGTGTCAGGATAATTATATACACCGATAAACTTACAGATTTAAATATCGCAAAAACCTATTTATAGGGTTATATTAAGGTACTATTTTAATTTACTATTGAATATACTGTATTAGTATGTATTGGTGACGAAAAAATTTATATAATTGTATTAATAATTAAGTTAATTTTACTTTTTAATTGTTTTCCAACAATTAAATGGTCAGCAAACTCTTTAACATTTATTAAATGTTGTTTTGTGTGATATTAATCCATGAAAACACTAAACTAAACAAGCAATAAGTAAATAAAAATTAAACCGAAAAAAATAAACATTAGAATATAATTATGATACAGGAAACCACAATATAACACCAAATATTGTGCTTCTTATTATTGTATTCTTATTAGTAATACTAAATACTCAATTTCAAGTAGAAATTCTGCAGATCTAGGTTGTTTAGGAATAATGAGGTAATAATAAAATATGTAAATTAGCAGATTCAGATATTTCCCATATATCAGTATTTATGGACCATATAGACTATAGGGAACAGTCGCACGTAGCACGCCTAACTTGCACTGCAAACAACTGCGTTGATTATAAATGTAGCGTTTATTTTTGTCTCAGGCAGCGTAAAGTTTACTGTAAAGTTTCGGGTCCCCGAAAAATAATCCCAAAACTTTTGGAGAGTTGGGTCTCCGCTCCCTCCTCCAGGGGGCGGGAGGGACATTATTCAACCCGGAACTGTGAATGTGATCAATTAGAACTCTCCGAAAACTTTGAACGAAATGTAACAGCCGATCGCTCGAAAAGAACCAAATCACTGTCGCCGTTTCGTGCGAGCAAAGCGCAAATGTTTATCTGCTCCGCTGCTGCGCGATCTCACAGACTGTGATTTTTTCCTGCTTTCCAACAGGTAAGACGAAGGAAAAGAACTTTGGTTCGAAACAAAAAACTTTGGCTGCTACTTCTCTCGAACGCCAAACAAGTCAAAACAGATTTAAACGTGTAAATGTGTAAATTCACCTATTCGTTTTGTATTGGAAACTCATTGAACTATTGTTACGAATAGAACAACGAAACTTCAAACGTAGGTTTGTTCTTGAAGGCTGTAAAACACAGCGTCCCATATCGTTTAAATCTAAATGCAAATAGTTTTTAGTGGAATAAAACGGTTTCCCTATAAATCTTTTGTACCTGACCTCAATTATTAGTGGATGAAATGCATAGCCATGTGAAATCTTCAAACATGTGACTAATAATCTTTCTAGCGCTTTTGGATTTGCCAAAGGAGGATTTGATTGAGAATTCCAATAAAACTTAGCAGGAAAAGTGTGAGATGTCTGCTTTGGAGGTTGTTGGTCTGTCAGAGGGTGGCATGGATGAAATTCCAGGCAGCCTGATTTCTTCCATTCACTCCCACTGGAGATCAGACTAGGGATGCAAGGATACCACTTTTTCCAGTACTCGCCCGATACCGATACTTTTGTTTTTGACCTTGCCGATACCGAGTACCGATACTTTAATCGCATTTGTAATTTTTTTAAATATTGGGTACAGAAACCAAAAGAGTATGTATAATGTCAATTGGTTAACTTCATTTATCAAATAGATACTGTCAAACCAAAATTTATTCAGACACCTTCAACATTTCTCACATTATCACAGTTTATTCGCTATAGTTTATGGTAATAAAATATGACAAGAACTCAGAGTTAAACTGTGTCAGAACAAATTCAGCTTGATAATATCAGATAACTTTGAGAGAAAGGTATGTCATGGATTACAATCAACCAAAATTATTCAGACAGCTGTTAGTATGACAATATTTACACAACTATCAATACTTTGTTGAGCAACCCTTAGCCTTAATGACAGCCTGTAGTCTCCTGGGCATGCTGTCAACCAGGTTCATGCAAACCTGAACTTCAGTTTTTTTTCCAGACTTGGTCTGAATAATTTTTGGTTCCAAATTTGTATCAGTTTTATTGGTAGTCCACTGTCTGAACAATTTTTGGATATAATATGTCACAGTTTACTTTATTTTGCTATCCTCACTTACATAAATGAACTACAGTGTCCTGCACCTACTAGTAAAAAATATCAAAAAATTATATTTGGTCTCTGAATAATTTTTGGTTTGACTGTATATCCTTTGGTTATTTTCACACTTAATTATGCACATTAAAATGTATTTTACAAGTTTTTGTTACTTTCACTGTTTACTTTTTTGCTCCATGGTACATCATCTTTCATTTAACTCTAATAGCATTAGAGCTGCTCCATTGCAGTGGCTTAGTACTGTAATGACGTGTTTTGCTGTAATAATGCAGGGAACCACTCGTTAAATCTCCTAACTGTGATATTTTCAGAAATAGAAGTCGCGTTTTTCTTTCCATCTGAAGCATGCTGCGATTTATATTCCAAAGCCACTCATATAATGCAGAATCACTCATGAAGCAAGCAAAACGCGCAACGCGCACGTATTTGTACTGGTGAGAGGGACAAGTACAGCCTAGCGCATTTCACACAGGCTGCTAGTTTCACTTTCGCCAGAAAGTCGTGTATGCTTAAGGTTGAAAATAAATTGTTTATAGTGAATGCCCCTATAAATTGTCTTATATTTACGATTTAGTTTTAATCCAAATGATGCGTGCTATGTGAGCGAACATCAATAAAGATCACACAACACAAGTGCGCACGGGCGCTCTCTCTCTCTCTCTCTCCCTACCGTTAAGTAACTTGTGCATTGTTTTGCTTACTTGTTTTTGACATATCCGACCAAACTACAAACTTTCCAGTGATGTCTGTGAGAAAGGGATATTCACTCGACAAGCTCGCGCATCTGCGCCGGCGCGCGCTCAATCCACTCAGCGCTTTGCTTTTCAGCTCGCGCACATCAGCAATAAAGGCATTAATACTGAATGTTTAACATTATTCATTGCATACATCTGCTTCGTAGACATCCTTAATCTCTAATAACTCCATTCTGCTGTCTGTTGTTCTGTTGTCTGTATTTCTTTGTCTGAATATGGCCCTTATCACATGCTGTGTGGTATCGGCGTTTGGTATCGGGGCATTTTAACGAGTACGAGTACAGGAGCTCAGTATCGGGCCCGATACCAGTATCGGTGCATCCCTAGATCAGACCGTATCAGACAGAGTTCAAAGGGCAAGAATAGGTGGGGAATGCTTTCTGTGGACCCTAAAGTAGTCGGTGTAACTCGTTTTTGTTCTTGTTGTAGCCATTTCTCAACTCAAAAAATAGAGTGGCAGGAGGGCTGTGCTGTCACAACTTCTCTCTCAGCGTGCTGAGGCATGCTGGGAATGGAGTCTGGGCAACACAAACATTCAGTCTGTGTCAGCAACTCTTACTCAAAGCCTTAGATGGAAGATCGTGTCTTACAAGTAATTTAATCAGCTTGAAAAAGCTCATTAATATGTGGAGGTTTTCAATCATGTGGTTTAGATTAGTTAACTTTCTGTGAATAATCGGAATAAATCACAGAGATGTGATAGAAGTTTTAGCTGATATGTTGTTTTGGGCCCTTTTAGTGTATTTTATTGTCCAAGTTCACTCAAAAAGCAGCTTTCCCTCTTCCAAAGGGAAGTCTTCTGAGGACACATGTGGAAGTACTTGAGTCTGTTTAACAATTCGGCAGAGGCTCCTTAATAAAGCATGAGCGTACAGAGGTAGTTTCAGCCTCAGATGGTACACTCACGGGCTATCTGATGCATACTGCCTGCACAAATAGGAAGAGTATGACTGAAATCACACGCTTCTTTCTGATTGGCTGGCTTTAAAGGAGTAGCTATTTCTCTATTAAATGGAAATCTGTTACGGTTTACTCCAAACCTGTCAATGTTGTTTGTCCATACAGTGAAAAACATAGGGGCCAATGTTGTTTCGGACCCCCTTGTCTTGTACTATAAATAGAAACATATTCTTCAAAGTATCTGCTTGTGTGTTCCACAAAAAAAAGGAAGTTATGCAGGTTTGGAATGACATGATTACTGAATTTTCTTTTTTTTCTGGGCTGTTCCTTTAAGTTACATGTTTTTACAGCTACTGTGAACTTTGGAGGAATTTGCAAGGTTATTATTGACGTCAAATCCTTGAACGATAAGGAGAGTTTTGTTTAACACTTAGCAGCAAGTTAGATATTCATGAGCAGCACTGTGTTTTGTGTAGTTTTTTTATACTTAAAACTATACTTTTTGTGATCAGTGGAAGATAGAAATTGATTCAGGTTTGGAACGACATGAGGGTAAATGATGGCAGAATTTGAATTCTTATCGCTTTAACATTTTCGAAATTACTATAGGAAGGTGTGTAAAGTGAACTCTGGTTGGTCTAGACTAATGGGATAGTTCACCCAAAAGTGAAAATTAATGACAGAATTTTCATTTTTGGGTGAACTATCCTTTTAATGCTGATAGTCAAGTGAAAAACGAGAGCACTTTCTACACCATGCTGACGTATTTTAACATAAAGCACAACCTGAGAGAGACACACAAGTTCTCTTTTAAAAGAGGAACACGGTAAACACCGAACACATAGTCAGTCAACCTGGAAATAGAATTTATGACACATTAGCGTCCTAGCGCTTGTCCACACTCTTCACCTCAGTGGTATTTTTGTATGTTTTGAAATGTGTCAGTATATTTGTGTTTGGTTGGCACAGTTCATACACTTTGAAATGAACGGTATGTACCATTAAGCCCTGCATAGTATGTGTTTGTACTCATTGTTTGAATACTTTTATCATTGAGTTTAGTGTTTACTTCCTGATTTTTTTCTTTCAGGGTTGTAGACATTCCTTTGTCAACATGCCGCAACAGAAGGATATAGTAAAGATTGCCATTCAGATGCCGGGCGCATACCCGCAGCTCATTCAGCTAGACCAGGTGAGCCATTGTGTACTTCGGGGCTGGGCGATACATCGAACGATATGATCATACGCATCTCGTCAGTAAAGCCGGTTCCGTGATTAGCGGTAAATCTCCATCACCTGCTTTCAAATGGAGCGGCATTTAATACACGGAGCCGTAGATCACTGACAAGCTAGGCAATATCGAGTTCATTATCGAAGATGAATCGCCTTCGATAATGAACGCGATATTGTGTAGCTTGTCAGTGAACTACGGCTCTGTGTGTTAACTGCCGCTCCATTTGAAAGCAGGTGATGGAGATTTACCGCTAATCACGGAACCGGCTTTACTGACGAGATGCGCATGATCGTGTCGTTCGATATATCGCCCAGCCCTAGTACTACTTCCTGTCATAAAGAGGATGTTGACCAGTATGTATGCAGCAGAGCGAAACTTGTTGGTAATCAGCATTTGAGGAATAAAAACGCTGTTTATTCAGTATCACACTGAAGTTCACAGATAAATCTCATAAAGACGAAGGGATTTATGCAAATGAGGAAGTTCATTTTTGATTTTCTCTGTACTGTATCAGTATTCTAACTCGTTACTCCTTTAACAACCTGTCCTCAGTAATGAATACCAAATGACATTATATATTAAAGAAAAGCATGGATATGTAAAAGAAATATAAACATTATAATGTTCTGAAAGAAACGTAATTAGGCTATAAATAAAATAAGGTATGAAATAAAATGAATATAATAAATAATGAGATATGTGATATAATATATTTTTATAATAGTTTATTTATTTATTTATTTATCATTTTTATTTGGACTGAGATGTCTTGGACTCATGAGAAGTGAGACCAGATTTAGTTTTACATTTTAAGTTTTACAGACAAGCTTTAAAAACCTTTTATACATTATTTCATTTTTATTTTTTGTTTAATATAGTGGATTTATTTACTTTAGAATTTGTTTTTTGTTTTTTCTATTTTTTCTTGTGTTTCTTGCCATAAATATAGCCGTGGTAGATGGGATGGCACTAAATTATAAACAATCATTCGATCATATTTAATTGCAATTTTTATTTTCATAATTTTTTAAAATGGTCTGTCACAATTTTGTCAGCTCAGTCACTCAAATTTTAATACGGTTTTATTTTGAGATTTTGTTTTAAAGTTGTTTTATTTTAGGACATATCATTAGGTAGCTAAAACATTGGTAAATACAAAATGTCTATAAACTTTCTTATTATATAATTCAAAATGAATTAATCATATGCAAAGTTTATAAAAAAATTGTTATAACACATTTGTAATTAAAATGGATTTTGTCTGTATGATCATAGACAACTCATAACCAATTAGTTCATTCTCAGTTGTTTTGAATATGCTTAAAAGGGGCATCTGCCTTCTCGAAACAATAGGGTGCACAAATGCTGAGCGTATTCATTATCTTCAGAGGCTTTGATCCCTGTTTTGTGGGGACGTCCTAACAGAATGTGTTATTGTCTTAAAGACCCACCATTGTCAAAGAAGCTCTCCTTTGGGTTTTCTAAACCATGAAATAACTGGGTTGAAATATGAATGAACCTGTTGTGAGACTCTGATTGGTACTGAAGGATTAGTAAGAAAGAACCTCAAACCCCCGATGACCTTCCCTTCTGCACTTCCTCACCGTCCCAAACGCTTCCACTCACTGCCAGCCTGTGCACCACAAATTATAGGCCACTGATTGGTCTACCGCAGAACACCAAAATTTCTGATCGGTGAGCCGCAGGAGCTGCCACAAATTATGAGATATTTCAGATGTTGACTTGGAAGAAGCTTTTCCCTTCCTGTTTTGTCACTTGTTTTGTTTTGGTTGAAATGCTTTAAGATAAATGAGTGAGCGTACACATCTTTATTATTTTCTAACATCTGAAATGTATTGTAAATATCAATAGGTTTTGGGGAGCCATATAAAATATCAAAATGACATTTAATTCAGAAAAAATATACTCATCATAAAGGAGGTAAATTCAAGTCATTGTATGCATGAATTGCATTTTTAATTTGGATCTATTCACAAAATAAATTAATACATTTCATAATTTTGTCTTATTTCAGAAAAAGCCCCTCACTGCTGTCATAAAAGAGGTTTGCGACAAGTAAGTGTGTGTATTTGAGGTGTTTTTGTGTTTTTCCGTCGCTGAAACGTCCATGTATATTGTTCCATGATGTAAAATACCTGTTTTTGTAAAGGGTGTTGTATTATTTTTGAAGGTGGAATCTTCCGGGTCCTGACAACTATGCACTGCAGTACGCTGATGGGATTCAGACGTACATCACTGAATCTGTAGGTCATTTCCACCATCTTGAGTGTATAACTATGTGTATGAGTTGTTTGCGTCTTTAATCCAGTAATGTGTGCTTCACTTATCTGACGGTGTATATTTGTTGTTGATCTTGGGTGGGGTCAGACGTGGACATCGTGTTGTGGTTGTGTTTGTCTGTCTGTATTGTGGGAATGGGACTGTGAGAGCTGATGAAAGTGTGTAATATCATTTATCTGTGTCATCAGATGTGCGTGTGAATGAAGTGAGAGTGTGCAGATTGAGTTCCCAGACAAGTAGAGGCAAAGGCTTGAATTATGGCTGTGCACACAAACCACCAAGCCTTGGGCTGCATCCCAAATGGGCTTTTGGACACCCTAAGTAGAGCCCTTCAAATGCCAGCATCATCAAGCAGCATCTGTAGCAGATTTCCAGACGCTCACTCTGAGAGTTTGAAAATAAACTGGAGTAATGATGCAATACTATAGACAAAAACAACACAACTGAATCCTCTGCCGTATTTAATCAACACTGTACTGAAGACTGTCTGCCTGCTTGCATGTATTGACTGTTCACTTTCTTTTTTTTGTTCTTTCTTTCTTTCGTGTCTGTCTTTCTTTCTTTCTTGACTGTTCTTTCTTTCTGTATGTGGCTGTCTTTTTTTCTTTCTTTTTGTATTATTATTATTATTATTTTTTTTTTTTTGCCTTTGTCTTTTTTTTTTTTGTCATTTTGTCTGTCTTTTTTTGTTTCTTTGTCTGTCTGTCTCTTAACCACACACATTTGTGCCAGTGATAATGGTCTAATAATAACAGTATCAATTCCTATACACTGACTGTTGGCTGCTTTATGACTTTTGTTTTAGAACCGCCTAGACATCAAAAACGGCAGCATCCTGCGTTTAACCAAAGCACCAGTGAGTGTCACACAACCTCATGTGCACAAAATGGTCATTTTGCAACCAGAGTTTGACAGCGATAGTATTTCACTTGTATAGTGTATCTAAACACATCTGTTCATTCTGCCTTTGTTAGATTCAAATGTACACAACCACAGTACCATGTAATGGCCACGTTTTCTTGCTTGGTGATTTATAACACTGTGTTTGTCAGGGCCGTTGTGCTGAAGATCTGTATAAAGGCATTCAGAGTTCAGACTCCGGCGTGCGTTGTGACTCTCTGAAGCTCCTCGCCAATGTTTCCACCGACATCACATTCGCTCAAGAGTTTATCAGCCGTGATGGACACTCCCTGCTCGTCAAGATAGTAGAGGACGCTCACGAGTCAGTTTCCTGCCTGTCTTTGCCACATTTCTCTGGCTTAATTACTTGATATTAAATCAGTAAAAGTATGATTTTTCTCTGTGCAGGGCTCCTCTGATAATGACACACACTCTCACTGCTTTCATGGAGCTCATGGATCATGGCATTGTGTCCTGGGAGAATCTGTCCAGTGTCTTTATCAAAAAGGTACAAAAACTACAACACCCTTCACCTCCATAATACAGTATGAACACTGTAACAATTCATCCGGCAGTCAGTAAATGTCTTCATTTCATGACTTGCTAAACACTTGATTCTGATTGCAGCATTCTGCAGGCACATATTTTTATATAATATCTTTGTATCTTTGTGTTTTGGCAATCTTTATTTTAAAAATGTTTATTAATTGTAGTTATTATTTATTAATAGTTATTAATTATTAATATATTTTCTGCATTTCTCCATCATTTTATCATTTGTATTTAGTATTTATTAACAAATATATAAATTTGTAATGTTGAAATTATGCAAAAGCGTAATTAAAAAAATAAAAAAACAAACATATAGATAGACACAAAAAAAAGTGTTTCATTAAATAATAAAAAACTAACAATGATAATATGTTGCAATAATAACTTGTTTAATTATTGATTATAATACCCCTTCAGGGAAATACAAAATACACTCTCTGACATGTCTGTTTATTTTGTGATGCACTATACAAGCCTCATACTATCAGATATCATTTACAGAATGCCAAAGTGCATTTTCTGCATCTTAATTGGTTACCCATATCTATTTTTATTT
>JAFVLL020036060.1:0-5000 GCA_021397915.2 Tor tambroides | reverse complement strand
GAACCTTCATTCATCTTCAGAACACAAATTAGGATATTTTTGATGACATCCGAGAGCTTTCTGACCCTCCATAGACAGAAACGCAATTGACACGTTCAAGGCCCAGAAAGGTATTAAGGACATCATTGAAATAGTCCATGTGACATCAGTGGTTCAACCATAATTTTATGAAGAATACTTTTTGTGTGAAAAAACTCCCAAAAATAACGACTTTATTCAACAATTTCTTCTCTTACGTGTCAGTCTTCGAAGGAGGTTTGGACCAACGTGAGGGTGAGTAATTAATGACAGAATCTTTATTTTTGGGTGAACTATCCCTTTAAAGATTCAAATAAGTCATGAGAAATCTAGCATATTTTTAAAGTTTTATTTCCTATTATTTTAAAATCAAAGTGGATTTATCACTTCTTGAAAGCTTTCATTTGCAAATGAATCGCACAACAATCTGAGAAGTGACCAGCTGTAGCAGTGATTTATAGTTTATAGAACAAAAGGATATTGATGGGTTCATCTGGCCGTGTCTGAGAAACGTCAAACTAGTGGAATGACAAGCATGCTGCTCCTCGACCAAAGAGACAGACTCCTTTTTTAAGTGTTTTTGTGTATATCAACGTTCCCTAAATTGTTCCGTCTCCTTTTCGGATGTTAAAGAAAGCTTCCTTACTCCAGTCCAAGCTATTCAGCGGTGCAACAAAACAGACCTCCATTTAATAACCACTTTCAGGCCGTAAACCCCGTGACCTTTGTGACCTTTGGGATGGAGCGAGCATCCAGCTGACCGGCCTGTCTTTTGTTTTCGCTGCTCGTCGCTCCCACCACACCAACCTCGTGGGCAGGGACTTTATAAAGGGGTATTAGAGAAACAAAAGGAATCCCGCTCCCAAGCAGAAATACACATCAGCAGTAAACCACATCCCAAAAATAGTGTCAAAATAGCATTTTTTTTTTTTGTGTACAAACTGCCCTTTTTGGCCTTGTTCTGGAAGGCTTTTTGGAAACATTGATGTGTTAAGAAACGTGGCTCGTGTTTAACGATTCAAGGGTTTTCTTGACGTCAAACCTGAGAAGAGTAGTTAAAGCTGAGCTCTTGTTTCGCCTCAGAAGGGAAATTGCTCACACTGTGTGTGTTTTCTAATAAATTACTCACTCAACTGCCTTTTTTCCCCTCTTTCTTTGCACCCTGACTGTGCTGTTTCTCTTTAACGACTGTTAATAGTTGCTGGCATATTGCTATTGCTGACTGGTTTGCTGAGGCCTGTGATGTGAAGTGTGTGTGTGTGTGAGTGTGAGTTTATTGGTAGGCATCTAGAGGGAGGGACCATACACTCTCTCTAACACATACACACCCCAACACCAACACACACACACACACACACACACTCACTCAGTGTCGCTGTGGTTGTGAGGGGACTGCAACTGCAGCTTTCACTACGGCTGAGGTAGGATGAGTGTTTTGTCTCTGTTGTAGGATGTGACAGAATAAATTTCTTTGTTTTATTTTAATAAGCAAGATACGGAAGATGATGTGAGGTGGCTATATATATATATATGACCAGTCAAACGTTTTTTGAACAGTAAGATTTTTAATGTCTTTTAAAGAAGTCTCTTCTGCTCACCAAGCCTGCATTTATTTGATCCAAAGTACCTCAAAAACAGTACAATTTTGAAATATTTTTACTATTTAAAATAACTGTTTTCTATTTGAATATATTTTAAAATGTAAATTTTAAATTTTTTATATATACAAGCCCAGTTTCTTTACATTGCAAATATGTTATACATATTAGATGGAAATTAAAATGGTTAGAAGTGAAGGGATAACATTAAAAAATCTTTTGGAAAAAAAAAAAATATATATATATTATAATATGATACCATTCAAAAGTTCAGATACCATTCAGTTCAGGTAAATCTTTATTTAGATGAATACTTTTATTTAGCAAGGGACCATTAAATAGATCAAAAGTGACTAATAATTTCTATTTAAAATACATTGACCTTTTTTTAATTGATCTTTCTATTAATCAAAGAATCCTATAAAAATGTTATCATGGTTTCCACAAAAATATGAAGCAGCACAACTGTTTTCAACATTGATAATAATAAGAAATGTTTCTTGAGCAGCAAATCAGCATATTAGCATGATTTCTGAAGGAAAATTCAGCTGTCATCACAGGAATAAAATTAACACTGACCAAAAACTTCTTAGTATGCAAATCAGTCAGTCATTCATGTCAAGGACCAGACAGATATTATGATGATTATTATTTTTTTTTTTTTGTATTTTCAAAAATGTCAGGACTTGAATAATTCACTTATATGTTTTACTTAATAATGTGGTTTTATATAATATGGTTTTGCGTACCATAACATGTAAAAGATATCAAAATTGCCTTCAAAGTCTGCAGTGAGCAGTGTTTCTGTGGGCTCTCTTCCAGCTGAGCGAGCATGTCATTGCAGTTCTGTCTGTGTCACAGCTGGACGCTCCCATCATTTCACTGTCCGTTTCTCCTCCCCTGCTGTTTTATTCGGGTTTCCCCATCTCCCCTTTTCAATTTGCCTTCATTTCTCTTGACTTGAACCCCAGAGACGTGTTGTTGAGGGGTGAGCGAGGTCAAGCGGTCTGTGTGTGAGTTTATTGGAGGAGACAGACACGCTGTGGGACTTTTTCAGACAATCACACATTGCAAATATAACACATCAGTTTGTTTGTTTTTTTTAATAATTAGATTTGATCTTGCTCTCTCTCTAAAGGTGATGCAGGTCGTCCGGGAGCAGATCACCAGGACTCTGTCCAGCAAACCCACGTCTCTGGAGCTCTTCAAGAATAAGGTGAACGCACTGAACTACAGCGAGATCCTCAAACTGAGACAGACGGAGAGACTCCACCAGGAGGAGACGCTTGCTCCACCTGTGCTGTAAGTAGTGTTTCAATCTTTGAATCACTTTTGCTTCTCAAAATGATTCACAGTTTCAAACCTGTCAAAATCAGTATTAATAGTACTGTAAAATTGTTGCTTGTTTGTTTTTCTTGGTTAAAAGCCACCTGCTAGAACTGTTCTCTTCATGATTTGTGTTTAGTGAGCTAATAAAATATCTGTATTTTGTTAAAAATGTTTACAAATTTATGAAACTCATCTAAGATGAGGTAAATACCATGTAGATACTGATTCTTGTATTTTATATTAGTTCTGTCAATCATCAATTAAAAATTGTAACTAATTAATTGCACACTTTTTTCTGAAATTAATTGCAATTAATCGTGATTAATCTCACCTAACGTTTAAACTTTTAAATATACTTTTATATTGCAATAATTTCATGTGCAATCTTCAAATTTATGTACAAACAACATACAGTATTTATTTATTTATTTTTAATATTTGTTTAGTGGCAAGGAGAGTATCACTGATCCAGTACTGATGTCTCTATGAAATGGATTTTTTTTTTCTCCTAATATTTAATATTAGTTTTTTCAATTTTAACATTTATTAGACTTTAAAAATAACTCATTTTAATTTAACTTAAAACAAATGTCATATTTAGTTACCTGTGCCCTTCAGCAGGTAGGAAATGTACAGAAATTGAATAAAGTTATCAAACACTAAATTCTAAATAAATAGAAGAATCGTTGAAGTTACAAAAGTGATTGATTTCCTCTCTTTCTTTTGTTCTTTGAACAGACATCACAGCAGCTGGGTTATTAGATTATCTGACACGCATCGTATTTTCTCACAACCTTATAAATATAGCCTTTTAATATGAAATGATATACAGCAAAGTCTCCCGTTTGATGTGGTGGTAAAGACATTCTGCATCTAAATAAATGCAGTTTTGTCAAGATAAAAGAGAAAGCAGCAGCATCAGTTGTGAGTGGGGTGGCCAACACTAGCTCTGCCCTGTGTCAAATATTTTTAATGCTGTTAAACTGGAAAAAATAATAGCATGCATTAATGCTAATTTTGACAGCACTAGTTTATAGAGATCATCGCCCCCTAGTGGCAAACCATTGAAATATCAAACAGTTTTTTGCTGTTTAATGACTGGTCTGAAACAAATGATTTGAAGCAAAAGTTTTGAATCTTCACAAGGCAGTGTTTCAAAAGCACCCATCGCTAATTTTACAGAGCATGTGACTAGCAGGACGGCTCTGATATCTCTCCATCACATGCATTTTCTTACTGTCTTTGCGTCCAGTGAGCTAAAGGAACGTCTGAAGCCGGAGCTTCTGGAGCTCATCCGACAGCAGAGACTGAACCGCCTGTGTCACGGAACGCTCTTCCGCAAGATCAGCAGCCGACGGAGGCAAGGTGAGACGCCAAGATCCTCTCAGACACCAGCAAAATATTATCAGGATCTGGAACAGTTGTTATTGATTGGTTGATTGATTGATTGATTGATTGATTTTCCCCCAGACAAGCTGTGGTATTGTCGGCTCTCTCCTAATCACAAAGTCCTGCACTATGGAGATGTGGAAGAGGAGACGGAACCGCCCTCTATTGAGGCTCTCCAGGAAAAGAGTGAGTTTGGCTGCTTTAGAATGAGCACCGTTTTTGAGTCAAATAAATCATGTAATTCTGATATCCCCTCAGTTCCTGTCGCAGACATTAAAAATGTGGTAACTGGGAAAGATTGTCCTCACATGAAGGAGAACAAGGGAAAACAGACTAAGGTATGATGCTAATGTTCTTTTAGTGGTTTCTATTTAAGCAATAAGGTACGAGAGGCCGTGCTGTATCCTGAATAAATCACGGCTGAAGGGCGTTGTTAGGCACGACGCGAAGCGGAGTGCCTGCAACCCCTTCAGCCATGATTTATTCACGATACAGCACGGCCTCTCGTACCTTATTGCTTTTATAAAACGGTTACCACACAATAAAAATATTAAGACCCAAAATGTATGTTTTGAAATTTTACTTTTTTGAAGCAAGTTCGTTAAATGCTGTCCTTCCGCTAAAAAATAGTTCCTGACAGCAACAGTAAACGGCAAGAGAATGTTC
>JAFVLL020036059.1:0-38573 GCA_021397915.2 Tor tambroides | reverse complement strand
ACGTACCTCTATTCATTTGAGGGTTAACCAGCATCCCTCCACCACCCCTTCTCCACTCAAGAGGTATCACTAGAGTTCTCACCACACTATGGGGGGTACTCGGGGTTCGGGCCATTCCTGAGCCCGGAGCCCTTCCCCAGGACAGCACGCCAACTACGCATTACTATACCCGCCAAATACGCATTACCTTACTCGTGCTAAATAGATGTAAGTGTGAACTCGTGAACTGCTTACAAATCTTGTTCGAACAGGCCATGTTATTGAAATGTTGAGGTGACAAAGAATGTTCAAACTGATTTGCACACAACAAATGATGTGTCTCAAAGTTCTCTTTTCTCATCAGAGTATCAAGCACATCATGGAATGCAGAACTTAGTTGCAAAACAACAACAACATATCAAATAGCACTGAGGGAGATTAAAATTTAATTAGCTTAAGCCCATGCAGTGATCAAAATATAGTAAGTCTGCTAAACTGTCTCTTTTAATATATAAACAACACTTTACAGCCAATATAAGCATGTCTTTCTACTTCATCTCTGCTCAAACCCGTTATAAGCAAAACTGGTTCTCCAGCTTTCTGCAGAAACTTGTGTCAGCCAATACTATCACCAAAGCAGTATCAGGTATCTGCTGCTCTGAGATTACAATACAAACAAGCATATAACATGTATTTTATATGATATAATAGGCTATTTATTAATGGAAAAATAGGCCTATATGTATAACTCTGAATTTAATATGTATCATTTATCATACAATAAGTAGTTTTAAAGGCAGTAACACCACGTCCTCCCCCCTCGATCAATATAAATGTCTTTTTTTTTTCTAAATAGGAAGTTTTACGTGCGTTTGAGTTCTGCTTACTGTATTACGAGGAAGGTCATTGCTGTGTAGGCTAGCAGGTGAAAAACAAGTGCACTTCCATAATGTACTTAAAGTGCTCTATTTTCGCACACTAATTTTGTACTTAATATATTAAAATGATTCTTTAGTACCTCTTAAGATAAACTTAAGATCATCTAAGTGTGCTCAACTGTGCTATTTTGAGACACCATGAATATGAACTAAAATGCACTTTTAACATACGATCTCTGTATTTTTAAAAAATGTATTTAGTTATCCCTTGTAGCACACTTGAACCCATCTTTCATACACTAGTACACTCAAGTGTACTACAAGTGGTAACTAAATACATTTTTTAAATACAAAGATAGTATGTTAAAATTGCATTTTAGTTCATATTCATGGTGTCTCAAAATAGCACAGCTGAGTGCACTTAGATGATCTTAAGTTTATCTTAAGAAGTACTAAAGAATCATTTTTAGTATATTAAGTACAAAATTAGAGCGCGAAAATAGAGCACTTTAAGTACATTATGGAAGTGTACTTGTTTTTCACCTGGGTATCACTAATGGCAACTGCTGTCGCGTTATTACGCTGCTCGGGCGTGGCAGTGTACCTGCTTTGCTTCTGCGCGCGCGCATCTCAGGTATCGTGTCTTCCTCCGCTGCGGTTATTTAGTGCTATGAAGTTACGCGCGCGGTGGGTGCAAATGCAGAACCTGTATTCTGGCGTATTCAAATAAACCGAGGCGAAGTCCGAAAGAAGTATGTTTATGTCGTAGTTTATTGTTTTTAAATGGCTTCATTTCGATAAGTTTTAACCCGTCGTTTAAATAGTGGGTGAAACAATGAAAGACATACACCTGCCATCCGATTCATGTATCAATGGTAAGAGAGTTTGTTGTTTTTTCAACGACTACCGTCAGTTAGTGACTATAACTTAACTTGCAATATGATTTTATAAGGTGTCTGTGTGTTGCATGTAATGTGACAACTGCTTTTACTTGAGGTTTAAATGAGGTATGTTATTTGTAATAGTTGCACATAGTAGTTATTAGTTTCGACTCATCAGTGTGTTCTCCTTTGGAAAGGATATGAATGGCATGGTTATTAACATATAACACATTTGTTTAAAGGACAAACATTCCTTATTGTATGATGTCAGCCTTTCAGTCAATGTCAGATGATTGTTTATGCCTGTAACTTTGGTTCCATTGTTCCAAATAAAAACGGCAGGCTATGTAAACTATCGTTAAAAGGATTTGTAAACGGTGCTTTAGAAATGAGATGACGGTCATGAATGATGATGATGATTAAATTAGTTGTGTGGCTGTTGTCAGATCCTTTATTAACCTAAAAAAGTCAAACAAAAATTCTGTAAACTCTATTTTTCAAAAATACTAAAATGTAAATAAATTAAATAGCAGTTATATATATTAAAATGTTACAAAATGGCAGCCTGTAGTGATAAGTTCATTGCCCTTTCTTGCCATGCAGTCAGTGATGATGAAACTGTTGTTTTAGCAGTGTTGATTTAGCTGTTTCATGTCATATTAAAAGTGAAAAAATGTTTCATTTAATATGAATAAGCAATTTTTTGGGTGCCAGTATTTGTTTTGAACAATTTTGTTCCCAACATTTTATTCCCAACAAACCTGTGTTGGTAATATAACCTATTGTTGTAACATGTAGTTCCTCTTTGTTCTTGTGATCAGGTTCAGTAATAAGGATCTTCTGTCCCACGTCTGCCTCTGTTTGTGTGTTTGACACGGGTGTTGGCAACACATCTTTTAGTGTAGACAACTCCAATAAAAACTCTACAGTCAACACAGCAGCTCTCACCGTCGACAAATGGAACAACTACAATTTCTGGATGGGCTTGACGCTGGCTGTGCTTTCAGCTTTCCTTATAGGAGGAAGCATTATCCTGAAGAAGAAGGCGTTGCTGCGTTTGGCTAGTACTGGGGAGACGAGAGCAGGTAAGGTCATTTACATCAGTATTTGCATAATACAAAGATTTCAAAAGTGCCATCAAAATCTGATGCAATAAACCTTATTTGATGTTAATATTCAGAATGTTGAGTGACTGGTTTTGTTTATGAGGGTTTTTGGATTTAAAGGGATAGTTCACCCAAAAATGAAAATTCTGTCTTCATTTTCTCACCCTCAAGTAGTTCAAAACCTGTATGAATGATTTTGTTCTGCTGAACACAAAGGAAGATATTCTGAAGAATGTGGGAAACAGAGCAGTTCTGGGGCACCATTGACTTCCATAGTATTTTTTTTCCTACTATGGAAGTCAATGGTGCCCCAAAACAGCCTGGTTACAAACTTTCTTCAAAATATCTTCCTTTGTGTTCAGCAGAACAAAGAAATTCATACAGGGTTGAAATAACTTGAGGGTGAGTAAATGATGACAGAGTTTTCATTTTTGGGTGAACTATGCCTTTAACCCTAATTATTTTACTTGACTGAATAACAGTTGTGAAGTTGGTTGAAACTGGTTCCTTCTTTGTTTGTGCTTAGCTAGTAATGACAGAAGAGACAGACAGGCTCTGTTTTGTGTTCTTTAGCAAACTGAATATGTGAAAATGCTTGTCTGTTTAGCTGAGGGAGGTCATGGGTACCTGAAGGACTGGCTGTGGTGGGGAGGACTTTTGACAAGTAAGTGCAATGCAAAGCATCTGTCAGTCATCTTCCTTTGATGAATCTGACAGACTTGGATAACATCCTATATTTTTTCGCAGTGGGTGGAGGTGAAGCGGCAAATTTCACCGCATACATGTTTGCTCCAGCCACAGTGGTGACCCCTTTAGGAGCTCTCAGTGTTCTTATCAGGTAACGGCACCACCCTTATTTACCCGTCAACGGTTTGCTCCACACAATGCTGTGTAAACTTTACAAGCTTGTGAGTGACAGGACTGGTATATTTTGAAATATTTATGACTGTAATGTTAAACATCCTGAATTGCAATACGTTTTACGCAAATAAAGCACATTTGACTGAGCTATAAGGCCCAGGTTAGACCTGCTACAGTATGTTTTACAGTACTCACACTTGTGGGATTCTGTTAAGAATATTAATTGTAACTTTTATGCAGTTTAGGACTAAAATAAAATGGTTTGATATTTTCATCAAAATATTGTTTATTTTCAATTTTGTAGTTTGCGCACTAGATGTTTGTAATATTTTTGAAAGAAGTCTCTTTTGCATACCAAGGCTGCATTTATTTGATAAAAACATTCTGTAAAAACAGTAATACTATGAAATATTATTACAATTTAAGTTACTGTTTCATTTTAATTACTCAATTGTATGTATTCAATACATTTTAAAATATTATTTATTCCTGTGATGGCACAGTGTCACGTGATCCTTCAGAATCATTCTAATATGCTGATTTGGTGCTCAAGAAACAATTTTTTTCTTATTATCAGTCATATTTTGTTATTATCAGTTGTGCTGATTTTTTTCAGGATTCTTTGATGAATAGAAGTTTCAAAAGAACTGCATTTATTTGAAATAGAAATCATTTGTAACATTATAAAAGTCTTTACTGTCACTTCTGATCAATTTAATGCATCCTTGCTGAATAAAAGTATTAATTTCTTAGAAAAAAGAAAAAATACTGACCCACAACACAATTTTTTTTTTCCCAGGACCACTCACTTAGCCCGTCAAATGTTTCTCCCAGCTTACAAAAAAACATTTAAGGGTTAATAATATAGTCTCAACAGAGGCCCAAATAATGTCATTTATTTTGCAAATGTCATTATATACGTAATGCTTAAAGAACATGTCAATAATTTCAACATCAAACAGTCAGTTCATCATGATATGATTATTGTGAACACATACCAAGAACATAACATGTGCTGATCTTCACCTTTATCCTCTGAAGTCATGAAATCATAGATGAATCCCTCGAATGTCCATTTCTCAATATAAGGGCGTTAATTCTGTTTATGGCCTTTAGTGTTTCTTTCTAGTGTTTTCATTAGAACTAAATGGAAAGGTACTAATGTTAATGTTTATTTACTCTCATCAGTGCAGTTCTGTCCTCCCACTTGTTCAGAGAAACAATGAATCTGCTAGGAAAACTTGGCTGCATGCTCAGCATACTGGGAAGCACTATAATGGTTATACATGCACCTGAAGAGGAAGAGGTGACGACGCTTACAGAAATGACAGAGAAACTGCTGGATCCTGGTTAGTGTTTAGATACCTTTAGTTATAGAACCGAAAACATGTTGTAATGGATAACAACAGCTTTTTCTGCTTCTCCCCAAGGTTTTCTGGTGTTTGCCAGCCTCCTGCTGGTCACTTGTATGGTCCTGATCTTCTACGTCTCTCCTCGCTTCGGTCAAACCAACATATTAGTCTACATCAGCATCTGCTCTTTGCTCGGATCGTTCACTGTGTCCTCGGTCAAGGGACTCGGCATTGCGATCCGCACCATGTTCTCTGACCTTTCAGTGGTCCGTCACCCTCTCACCTGGATTCTTTTGCTGACCCTAATTGGATCCATCATCATCCAGGTCAACTATCTGAATAAGTCGCTGGATACCTTCAATACGCTCTTGGTGTACCCCATCTACTACGTCTTCTTCACCACTGTGGTCCTGAGCACCTCTGTGATTCTCTTTAAAGAATGGGGAGCCATGTCAGGAGTGGATGTGGTGGGCACCATCGGGGGCTTCTTGGTGATTGTGATCGGGGTGAGCATGTTACACCTCTTCAAAGACTTGAACGTGAGTTTTGAAGATCTAAGAAGCAACCTTTGTCAGCCAGAGAGCCCGTCGAAGAGGGAGGACAAGCACTTTCTCATAGAAAACATAGAGGGCCTGCCGCCCATGAGAGAGGAAGGGCCCAGAGTCTTCATCATCAGCTGAGATTGTATCATATCTCAGCTAGTTTGAATATACAGTTAAGTAATATCCTCACTCTTAATCTTAATTGTTGATTTCCTCTGCTGAAGGCTGTTGTACTATGACGCAGTGATTTGGATTGGCTGCTGCTGAGTATGGTGATGACGCAGAATTTTTTTTTTTTTTTTGAAAATGTTATTTTGCTGTTACTCAAGACTTGAATGAACTTTTAGCAACCTCGGAAATGTTTAAAGACTGAAACAGCATTTAACAGAGCATGATGCAGCAGAACTTCAAATCTTGCTGCTGAGAACTGCAATGAAGCACATAATATACAAAATAGTTTTTATTCTCTTCCTGGATAGAACTGTGTGAGCTATCTTGAAATAGACCAGTGAATCTAAAATATTTACATAAATTTTGAATGGAAAATAAAGGTTATATGTTTCATATTTCACAGGAAATGTATTTTTGTTTGTCTTTAAAAGTTAATGTTGTTTTTCACATACTATCAAACAATTTACAGACATCCCAACCTCTCTGCCCCACTCCCATATTATAAGAATATATAATGCTTACAATACATGAATTACATTATACTATATTACATTACATTATATTATATTATAGCCTATTTGTGTAAGCCGTGTAACGACAGATTTTTGGCAAATCAGAAGACAAGTGGTCATATGAAGCACATATGCATGTAACTAACAGCTGTAAACGGTAAAGCGTCTTGGCTGACCACTTGTGAACGGAACTTAAAACGCATCTTAATAGCAAGTGGAAACAGGTCTTTTTTTGCTTACTCAATTTCCAGAATATTGTGAATGATTTGCATGCATCAGGAAGCTGCTATCCATATGTGAGAGACTGGGATGTCTGAATTTACCAGATTGCCCATTCATACATACTGCTTATTGACCAAACAAGATTTATGATTAGATTTGAATCTGTGCTGTTCAGGATTCCACAGAAAGTTCAGCCCCAGTCTTCGTGTGATGGTTTATTAAATGTTTTGTACTGGGTCAAATGACTCTGTCAATAGAACTTGTAGCCTGTCTGACAGGCGTCTGTTTCTCTCAAGTTACATTTGGTTTGATCAGAAAGGACTTTGGGACAGAGATTTTTATGTTTCGTTCATTTATTATTATTACTTTTTTTCTTTTTCTTTTTTAAATTTTTTAAAGACCTGTCCGTCTCCACCCAGTGATTACTGTAAAATGTTTGTATTTAACATTACAATAGCGTTTCTTGAGAAAACTGGGTCAAATGCATAAAAGTACATTTGCGTCATAGAATTTAAAGAGTTTATACAAAGTGTTATATATATGAAGTTAAATAACTCTTAAAACATGTATTTCAAAGTAATCTATACAGTGTTTTCACTGTACGCTCCAATATTCATTCAGATTTCCTACCTGAAATCTCCCATAGTTCATTGCATGAACAGCCCATAGTTCAAATTGTCTTTCTCAGTTGCACCAGCAGATGGCACACTCTACACACCAGTCATAGGTCTCAAATCTGCCTTAACAACCTATTACAAATCTCTCAGAGCTTTGCATAGGTGTGCCTGAAAGTGCTGTAATGCAAAGGGACTTAAATTCTAAATGTTTAGAACACATTCAGAACTTTTGAATCAATTCACAAATACATTTAAACACTTGAAACAACTTTATGTAGTTTCAAAAATATTTTTTTATATATTAAGTTAAACGTCAAATATATATGAATGTCATTTTAATATAATTAGATATTATACTAGAATATTAGAATGATTTTGTAAGTGTCATGTGACACTAAAGACTAGAGTAATGGCTGCAGAAAATTCCGCTTTGCCATCACAGGAATAAATTACATTTTAAAATATATTCAAATAGAAAATAGTTCTTTTAAACTGTAATAATATTTCACAACATTACTGTATTTTTTATCAAATAAATGCATCTTTGGTGATCGTAAGAGACGTCTTTCAAAAATATTAAAGAATCTTAATTATTCAGAACTTTTGACCAATAATATTAAATTATGATATATGATAATGGCATATTTGTTATTGTTAAATTATTTTGACACCTTAGTGGAAAGCCATAAGGTGTCATAAATCATTGTGACACCAGTTGGTTACAAGAAACCATAAAAAAACTGTATTTGCTTTTTTTGATTTAGCTAATTTGTTTGTTGATGCCACTTGGTTTGGTATTTTATATCTAATTATATCTATTCAAGTGTAACTAAAGCATCTTTAAAGCACACTTTTTGGGACCACTCTATATGTCGTTGAGCGAAATGTTAAGCCAAATTGCATAGCCAACAAACATGATTTTTGTTATGGATCTAGTGCTAAGTTGTCCCAACTGAAAGCTGACCAAACACAACAAACTGTTTTCTGTAAGCCATTCCTCTCTGCTGTGACAGTGTGAGTGAAGTCATTTGATCCAGCTGCAGGACACTGGCCATTTCATTTATTAGGGACAGCAGTATGACTGTAAGTTTAAATGGCCTCTATTGTTCTGTTGTGCCCCCCCCCCCACACACACAGATCCACTCACAGTTGACACAACTTTATCACTACATGCACGTGTTTTCCTGGATTGTGGAATACATGGAGATGGACACAAAACGTTTAAGTGAAAGAAATACAGTCGTCATTCCTTGTTATAGCACTCCCACAGATCTATTCATCATCAGCCAATCAGTGTTCAGCAAACAGGTACTGTGACAGATACCACACCTATGACAGGCATCGGCACGTGGAGGAAGGGACGAGAAAGTGGAGAGTAGATACAAAGAGTTTGTACTGGTGTAAGGAAGACTGTCGCCAATTACAAGGAGAAAAAAAGACAGGGACTGGTTGAAGAATTTGAATGCAATTCATGTGGATTCTATTGGAAAGGGCACTGAGAGTTTAGATCAGCAAGGAAACGACATAACAAGGCCTCACTGTCTGAGAAGAGGAGAGACGCTGAATAAAGAGTGTGGAGGATGGACACATGGCTGAATGAAGTCCAGAAGCATCCGGCCCTGTATGTCTTGTGCTGTTCTGTAATCTTCAGGATCCTTCACAGGTTCCTGCAGACTGTGCCCAGTCCTGGGACGGTGGAAACAGACCCCTGGAGGACGTGGAAATGGAGGAACCTCTCTGTGTCACTCGTCCACTCACTGCTGACTGGCATCTGGGCTGTCGCCTGGTGAGTTGTTGTTTTTCATTCATTTTTTTCAGTCATTTGTTTTACAGTAAGAACATGAAATCACTTTATTTTATGTAATATATATATATATATATATATATATATATATATATATATAGGTGCTTAAAAGGTTCCTCACAGCGATGCCATAGGAGAACCATTTTTGGTTCCACAAAGAACCATTCAGTCATAGGTTCTTTAAAGAACCATCTCTTTCTTACCTTTTTATAATCTGAAGAAACCTTCTTTTGCCACAAAGAACCTTTTGTGAAACAGAAAGCCTAAAATGGTTTATGGAACCATTTAGACAAAAAAGGTTTGTCTATGGCATCGTGAAGCACCTTTATTTTTAAGAGTGTATATATATATATATATATATATATATATATATATATATAGATAGATAGATAGATAGATAGAATTTTAATTGAGAGGCAAAGTACGATAATAAAACTTGTTTCAGAGAATATATTTTGAATCACATTTTGTTGTTGTTTTAGCAATTTTTCTTTTTTGTAAGCATGAAAAAATAAAAATATTGTGATTATATTTATGCTTATTTTTCCAAAAAAAAATGGAAAAATACATTTTTAGAATTTTATATGATGTATTCTTCACAAGAAGTTCTAAAATTTTATACAATTTTGAATTTCAGACTATTTTTAACATTTGTTTTATTCAATATTGTGTCTTGTAAGAATATTTAAACTTCCTTAAAATCTGATAAAAGTATCAGCTTTTCTAAAAATGTCTAATAAATTGTCCTGGAACATTTATCATATTTTAAGGGTTTAAATATTTTAAAATCTTAAATAAGACGCTGCTGAGGTTCAGTATCTCGGGTACATATAGAGTGAAAGTATATTGTTGTGTTGATATCTTGATAGCTTGTGTTTATAGTTAGACGTTGCTATAAACGCAAGTTATTGAATGTTCATGAACAGCGCTTAACCTTCAGTTACAGATCTCTCAGTTTGGAAACAGGAAAAACCTGCTGGACAAGCATGAATGAGAGAATGAGAGTGCAACTAACTAAAAAGAAATTACACCATTATTATTGTCATAGTATGAATCACTTCATCCCTCAAACCAAGCAAGAGTTTCACCATTGTGGGTGTTTTTTTGATCAGCAGTGGACTTTTTCACTCTTTTTGTCAGTTATTAAGCACATGTCTGTAGTATTTTGATCTTCTGGTTGATATGATCAACAGTCTGCATGAATCTGTGTCCTGACAGTGTCATACAGCATCCTGTGATGGTGCATGAAATCCACTCCACCTACACTCCAGCAGCATACATGCTAGTCGTCGTCTCATCTGGTCAGTAAACACATGCAATACAATTAACCCAGACCCTTGACACAATAGGAAGTGTACAAATTATGTAATATTTATCTGATGCTCATATTCTCCTGCACGTCAAGCCGTGTAGGAGCCCCTGTCTGATCTCCTGATAAGAGTTTAAGCTGTTTTGTGACTCAGGTCTTTGGAATGATGTTGTAGAAAAAAATGAACATCTTAAAGCCACGTTTCTAGTCATAGTCTTCATAGACTTTTAAAGCTTCAGTTGTCTAATATAAGCTACCATACCTTGCTTTTACATTTGCTTGGTTGCATAGAAGTTGTCACATGCAAACAGCACATTAATCATGTTGATGAGAGAGGCACCTGCATACTTTAACAGCATGAGGAATGTGCAGCATGAATCCAGAAGACAAGAAAAAAAAGTGACTGAGCATTTGAGAATAGATGTATATGTATATACAATATGTATTATATAAAGGTTTTGTCCAGTCAAAAAATTCAGCATTGTTCTCCTTCAACAGGGTACTTCATTCAGGATGCTGCTGATATTATCTTTAGTGGGTACGCAAAAGCATCTTGGGAATTTTTACTTCACCATGTTATGGTAAGTCAATATACAGGTTTTCACATAAGGCCATGAAAAATGTTTTAAAATGCTAGGAGAAGCCATAAAAGGTTTCTATTAGTCAGACCTGGATAACGTCATAGCTTGTTCCCGATGAAAAACTTGAGATTCAGGACAAAGTTCTTGAGCAATAAAGTTACGGAGTGTCTATTTACACTAGATGCAAATAGCCCGTCTTGTTGGCAAAGGCTATTTACAGTAACTCCGCCCACTAACTTGTGATTGAGTTACTCAACACTAATAAAAGACGCCAACTTAATATTAGGTACAGTGGCGCAGGTGGTAAGACACATGCGTTTTTTTTTTGATGCGAGCGACCCGAGTTCGAGCCCGCCTTTTGCCGAACTTTTTTTTTTATTTATTTATTTTTATCTCATATTGCATCAAAAGGCATTTTTTAAATAAAAATGAAGGAAATAATCAAAAAGTTGAAAATAAGTGTATCGGGTAGGGTTAGGGTAGGTATAGGGAAGGCTTTATTGTCCCAATAAGGTGGAATGCATTTAATAATTTGAATTAAAATTATAATTTACACTCAATACGTTATTATTGCGTACTGTTTTATAATGTACGACAATACTGAGGTGCACATAATCGCCACTATTTGCAATAAGTAGTATAAATAGCAGAAAATCTTGCTATTTTAAAAGTGTAAATAGAATCTATAGCTATTTGCATTTAGTGTAAATAGCATATCTTTAAAAAATACTGCTATTTTCACTTGGTGTACACAGAACGCATTGCTATTTGCACTTAGTGTAAATAGCATCCATCGCTATTTACACTTTGTGTAAATAGTAGCCTATCTATCGCTAAAAAAATATGATATTTGCAATTAGTGTAAATAGCATCTAATTGCTGTTTACACTCAGTGTAAATAGCATCCATCGCTATTTGCACTTAGTGTAAATAGCATCTATCGCTATTTACACTGAGTGCAAATAGCCGCTGCCATAAAGTTATTGATTTTGAACACAACATAAATTAGAGTGGGCTCAACCGTAATCCAGAGGTGGGGTGTGTGCACTGCCACAATGATTGATTGCACATTATTCCCACCACACTTGAGGGAAATTTACCTTTTGTAAAAGGACCAAAGGACCAAACCTGAAAAAAGCCATGCGATTCTAGTAGGATAAGACAATGTGCAATAATGACAAACAATCCTGTTGGAAAGACATTTCACACTGTATAAGCAACAAAAGCTGAGTTCAAAACACTTGGAAAGTGTTACTCCATTATTCAAATTCATACATGCACATATTTACAAGAGCAAATGAGGTGGAAAACACTACAGACAGAAACACTGATTTGTCATGCACTTGGGTTATTTGACTTTTCATAACGTTTTAGACAAAAAGCATCCAAAATACACTATTTTATTGCACATTTTTTATTT
The DNA here is from genome assembly GCA_021397915.2 of Tor tambroides. Classification (NCBI taxonomy): domain Eukaryota; kingdom Metazoa; phylum Chordata; class Actinopteri; order Cypriniformes; family Cyprinidae; genus Tor; species Tor tambroides. Next base: position 26,338 of record JAFVLL020036059.1, on the reverse strand, counting down.
GTGACTCTAGATTTCAATTACAATATTTATCTTGAAAGGCCTTTGTTTTCTTTCTTTTTTTAACAGAGTTTAATCAGAGGTTTGTTCATAAATCACTTGCCTGATTTTATTCTTTTTTTTCTCCAAAAAGCTTTTTTTTTTAAATGCAGATTTATGGAGTCATAAAAACATATCCAAAATCACACACACACAAAACAAACAAAAAACACTTTGTAATATGTCAACAAAATGAAAAGATTTTTGAAACTGCCTTTATCCAGTGTTCAGATTTCTGTTATGGAAATGTATGCTAATTAGTGCATATTTAATTAGATAAATATAACATTTCAGAAAATGTGTAATACAAAAACTGTTTGTAATAGACCATATTCACATTTCCAGGGTTCTCAGAAGCGAAAGTCATCATAGATTGTAAAGTTTTATAGTGGTGAACAGAAACTACGAGAAATAACATTTTTGCTGTCCCATTTGCTCCAATAGCTAAGAAAAAAAAATCCATGATAGAATTTCTGTTACTTTACAAAAGAGGAGAAAACTGTTGAGAGATTATGTTGGTCAGAAGAAAGTTGTCAAATTTTGTCACACTCTTGACCATTGTATATTAGGAACACTCACACAGCAGTGTTAACCAGTTTTTCTGTTAGTATTATAAATATACTTTTTTTTCAATGAAAATATAAAAAACATTGCAAGGTTTACAATGTTAATAACTGCATCCTCACAGTGTGTTAAAAGAAAGCATTCTTAAAGTATTCAATACCGCTATGTATGGTGATATCTATTAGTTATTTTGTTTTTAAAGAGAATTTTCTTTGAACACAAAAAGTATTCTCATAGCTTCATAAAATTGAGGCTGAACCACTGATGTCACATGGACTATTTTAACAATGTCCTTTCTACCTTTCTGGCCCTGGGCCTTGAATGTGTCAGTTGTGTTGCTGTCTATTGAGGGTCAGAAAACTCTCCCATTTCATCAAAAAAACTCCCTTTAAGTGTAAATCTGTGCTCTGTTTTCCTGTAGGTGATCTGGTGTTTCCTGTATGCCGTGTTCACACGTCAGTATGTGGCAGGTGCAGTGGTGGCTTTGTTTGTGGAGGTGAACAGTGTGTTCCTACACACTCGTTTATTGCTCAAACTGGCTAAGGTGGCCCCGAGCTCTTTCATCTATACAGTTAACAAACTGTTCAATATGGTGACCTACGTGACCTTCAGGCTTGGAGCACAGTTTTACCTCACCTGGTACCTCATATACCACTACTCGTCATTGGATCATGCCCTCTACTTCCTGATAACCATGATGCTCATGAACATCATGATTCTCATTTATTTCTACCGCCTCCTCCGAACCGACTTCTTCAGCAAGGGGCGTCTTCACAATAGTGGTCGTAAATTTGCTGAGGACTAGACCAACAGAGGCTGATGTCTATCGGTCCTAAACCAAAGACTGTATTCAAGTGACTGTTAACACATTTATCCGTAGGATGCTTGTACTGAATGAGCAAACCTCACCAGATAATGTCTGATGTGAATCAGAGACATTTAAAAAACTTAAACTCAGTAAAAAATTAAACAAGAGTCAAGTAGCCAATTGTTCAAAGATCTGTTAGAACAGACTTTTCTAACATCTGTTAGAACAGTTTTAAACTGCAAAAAGTGATTTTCTTGCTCAGTATCTTGTTTTACAGTACAAATATCTCACCATTCTTACATCAAGAAACAATTACTTCAGCAAAAAATGACTTTATATTTTAAAGGAATAGTTCACACCCAAATTAAAATGTTCTGTCATCTGATTTTCCAAGATGTTGATGCATTTGTTTCTTCATTGGAAAATACTTGGAGAAATTTAGCATTACGTCACTTGCTCACCAGTCTTCTTCCTCTGCAGTGAATGTATGATGACACAAACTCATTTGTATCTTGGATGGTGTAAAGGGCAAGTAGATTTGAGCTAATTTCAATTTTGTGTGATTTTTACAGTAGCCCCTCAATGCAGAACACAAGATCCAGGGGGCGTGGTTGGATCCACATCTAGGGGGTGGAGATGGGTGGGTTTAGGAATCAGGAGATGGAGAAGGGTAAGTTTAGAGGTGGAGACGGGTAGGTTTAGGTATATGGAAGGTGGGAGGAGTTGGATCTAGATCCAACCACACCCCCTGGATCTTGTGTTCTGCAGTGAGGACCATCTCGATTTCAAAGTCTTCTATTAATGTTTTTTTTTTCTCAAAAAAATTATCAAAATGAACTGATTAAGTGTAAAACAAGAAAAAAAAATCTGCCAGTGGGATACGAAAAATAAACTTGTTTTCCCTTTGAATTGCTCATAAACTGGAAGATATTTTTCACAAAACAATACTTAATGTGACATGAAATTTTGCTTTTCAAGTAGATGTCTTAATTTAATCATTTTTAGTCATTTATACCGGAAAATAAAACAATACTAAGACAATAACTTCCGAAGCAGGGGCAATGTTGAACCTATAGGGGGCAGTGGAGTAAACTCGCATCTTAATCTTGGAAATTGCACCATTTGTGATGTAAATTGCTTGAATTAGCCACAATTTATTATATGAAGCATTTTCCCAAAATGGTGACTAGGCTACATGTGTGTCAGATCATGCTAACACTAAGTAATTCTATCAAGCTTTGCATTCAAATTCAGAAACTACACCAGCCTCATGCATCTCTTCTGAGGGAGCACTAATAGATAAATATTCAACCTTCAAAGAAAAAAATAAAATATTTATCCAAATAAAAGATGCAGCCTCAGCAACAGAGCTACCTCAGTACTACAGAAAGGAGCAACACTTAATAAATTCCCTGAAAACACAGTGAAAGGAACAAGCTTTAATTCACTCGAAGAATGTACATTGGTGTATTTTTTCCTTTTTTAAATCAAGAATTTAACATGTAAAAAGGTGAATATTATTACATTAAAACAGAACAGACATTCTTTCCTGGCCTGTTATGAATATCTTCAGGAAAATGCAAAAAATCTATTATTTGTACCCTATTATTACGGTGTTCATACAGGGACTGATAAAATAACATTTAGCGACTTAGAGATTTAAATAAAAAACTGGGCTAATTTTCATTTCTCCCCTAACAATATCCCCCCCGCCCCCCCAAAAAATGTTGCCCTGCACTTTATGCGCTGTACAAAAAATTCATAAAAACCTACTGAATGTACCAAAGGAAAAATTAATGAAATCGGCCCACAAATCCATGGTCATTGTCATGCACAAACTTAAATTCTAAGGTTTAGTTGCAATAATTCAGACATTTAATACATATCGGTTGTGATTTAAGTTTGAATATTAATTTGCTGATGCTCTGGTTTACTTTTATAGTTTCAGTATAACTGAACACTTTTGGGTATGAAAAAAAAAAAAAAAAAGTTTAACCAAACTCCTATCCTCAAACCTTATTTGAAATTCCAGAAATGTAAACAAATAAAGCCACAAGAACAAAAACAGTTTTTACAAACATTTATTCTTCTATACATCTGACCAAGAGCAATTTAGATGATGCCGATCTGAAAGAAAAAAAAATGACAATCAGCACAGGACAGAGCACAAATGTTTTGCAAAAGAAAGAAAATACAAAGTATGAGTACTTCTTTTGAATGCATCACAATCATTCAGGCAGAAGCTTAGTTTACATTTGCAGAGGTTGACAATTCCCTCAGCTTCCAATCTAGTTACATGAAACTGACAACATCTATTGTTTGATACATGTATGAACATTTAGATTAGGGTTCCTCAAATCCAGTCCTGAAGTATCACTGCCCTGCAGAGTTTAGTCCAAACCCTGATCAAACTCACTTACCTGTGATTTCTAGGGATCCTGAAGTCCTTGATGAGCTTGCTCAGGTGTATTTGATTAGGGTTGGAGCTAAACTCTGCAGGGCAGTGGCCCTCCAGGTCAAAATTTGAGGAACCCTGATTTACATTCACTAAATTTACCTTGTTTGCAACATCCAAGGCATCGTAATCTGGTGCAAGACGAACGTATGCCTTCTTTTCGCCATCAGGCCTGCAGGGAGCAATAAATAAAGTATTCAGAATGCATCACAAATCTGACAATGCCTTTCATTGTGGTTCAGTGCATCAGTGGTTCCTTTGAGAACATTACATTTCAAAATAATGATTATTATTTTGACTATTTTATCGTAATTCAACAATATCTGAAAGCTCCCTGGATATTTCTGTTGAAACCGACAGTTACTTTTTTCAAACTTTAACACAAACTGGGAGAATTTGTGTTAAACTTAAAAAAAAAAAAATAAATTAAAAAAAAAGTTATTTATTTTATTACTTGTTTATAATACTATATTAGAGATACACTTGTTTACATCTTGATTGTTAGTTAGCATTTTAGTTTAGATTTTGTTTTTAATGTATTAATAATATAATCATTTAGATATTTTAGAGAACCACTGCTTTAGAGACTTGATGAATAAACCAAGTTCTACCTGATCAGTGTGTTGACTTTAGCCACATCGATGTCGTACAGTTTCTTGACAGCGTGTTTAATCTGATGCTTGTTAGCCTTGACGTCAACAATGAACACCAGAGTGTTGTTGTCCTCAATCTTCTTCATGGCTGACTCAGTGGTCAGGGGGAACTTGATGATGGCATAATGGTCCAGCCTGACAGAACCAGAGAGATTTTCATTTTAATTTCAAGCGAGTTCTGTAAAAACTAGAATTATATTTATGCTTTAGCATCAACTATATCTCAATGGTGAAATGAGGATGCATCAGTGTTAAAAAAAATTGTAATCATTTCATTTCATGCTTTGATCGCAATTCCCATCATTTGCATCCTAAAAGGGAAAACGCCCAATTTCAAGACTACTTGACATTTGTAAATCATAATTCAACACACGTAACAAATGCACTCTTGATTTTAGAGATCACAAAGTACAAAATAGTAAGACTGTCTCACTTGTTTCTGCGTGGAGCGCTCTTTCTAGGGTACTTAGGCTGCCTCCTCAGACGCAGGGTCTTGGGCCGGCGGAAGGTTGGGGTGGTCCTGATCTTCTTCTTCCTCTGGCTGTGGACACCCTTCAGCACAGCCTTCTTGGCTTTAAGGGCCTTGGACTTGGCTTCAGTCTTAGCTGGGACAGCTGTTGAAAAAATTATGACCTTGCAACATTAATAAATTATCAGTCTATATGACATACAGTGAATGAGAATTCATTGCCCAACCTGCGTTTTCACGTCTCTTATGAGCATTTATTTGCATTATAATTAAAACTGAGAGACTTTCACAGGGCACGTCATTTGTACATGGATATGACCATGTTTACATTACGGCAGCAGCTATTATATGCACACTAATGTGTGAAAATTTCAAAACAATATTGTTTTCGGGGCTGATTTAAAGACTCTTTAATCACTAAACTGATTGGTAATGAATGAGAAATGGATGGATATGGGTAGCCACGTGTGTGTGACTAGATAATGACTTCAAGCTAATGAGCTGTCATTTACTTATATTTTACTCTGTACAATCCACATAGAAATTAAACAACCAGATTATGACAACTGGCTACTGAATTTAACACTCGGACAGTCTAATATAATGAGACTGCGAGCGCATGCAGCTCAATTATATTAGCTTGCTAGCCGCGGTTGTGACTAAGGACGTCTCACCCTGGTACTTCTCGCATTAAAAACAATGTTATTTCACTCCAGACGGCTAATTAAACAGCTAGAGACAAACATACCTATATCAACTACATTTAAGCGAAAGCGCAGCTGAATATAATCACATTAAACTTTATTTTAATACCATAAAATCTATAAACCTAACGCACCTTCCTTCTTCGCCTTCGGGGCCATGTTGGGAAAGGAAGAAGGACAGGGGTTTCCTTCAGTATATCGCAGGGGTTCACGTTAACACACTCAGTCATCGCGAGAACACCACTAGGCATTATGGGTTCTGTAGTTCACTTGCGTACTGTAAATACCGAGCGCAGCCACAGGAGACCGGGGCTTATGTTGAACACAGTCGCGCAGTGAGAGCAAAAAGTTAAATTTTATACGGTTACTTGTTTATATATTTCCTACATTTGCGGCAAAAAACCTAATAGCCTACTATTTGCCTCAACAACAAAAATGTGTCGACTAAAGTTACTGTCAAGTCTAAAATAGGCTACTTGTAAAATGTAAAAAAAGCCTTCTGCCTTTTAAGGTAAGTTGTTTTAAATTTTTCGTAAATGTTTATTTTTATTATTGCTTACCTTTTAAAAACCGGCTAATGTTTTGACATCAGATTTTCTTATTAATTTGTCATTAATGTTAGTGCTATTTACTATTTTAATTTCAATGTATTATCATTATTGTTATTATTATGTTTATTAATCCCACTAGTCACCGGACAGAATGGTTGAGTATTTGGAGTTGTATTGGTGTGGTCTTGTTAAAGCTCTCACATGATGAACTCTCTACCCCCTGTGAAAGGAGACAGGATCATCTGTGAACTCCCTTTGGTAACACTTTTTTTTTATTAGTTTTGTCTACTCCCTAGCTGTTTTGTTGCTCAAACACATTCATTTTAGAGGATTATTGTATTTAATCACCTGAGCGTTATAAACCAGGCTCAACTGGACCAGATTATTACGTAAAATCTGATCTTTTTGTTTTGTCTTGCAATTTTTTGAAGTCTAACCTAACAAATTTCTATTGGCCTGTTATTTAGTACTTTACAAGGGATGCTGCAGTGCACACCAAAGATGGCTTTAATATTAGCGTTAAAGGGGCATGTCACAGACAGAAAACAGGGTAAATTACTCTTATTCTCTTTTTCACACATTTGCTTTGCTATTATAGTGGGGACCTTTCATTAAAATGGATTGTTTCGAGATTTTCAGTGTTTAGTATCTTTATTAAGCCTTTCTCACATGGGGAACTTTGGCTGGTCCCCACAATGCAGGCAAAACTTCCTAAACAAAGCCATATACATGAATGAACATTATTTTATTGTAAATGTTCATTTCCAGATTAAATGTAGCCAAGGTCATTGTTGTTGGTGATGTAGGAGTTGGAAAGACCTGTTTAATAAACAGGTAAGAGTCTGTAATGTTCATTTATTTATTCTCACTTCAGATCTCATTGTGCTTTTACTGAAAAAAATTACAATTTTAACATACATCCCCAACATATGTGTAAAAAAAAAAGCTTGAATGACTACATTTGTTAATATTTCTGTCCTTGAGATTCTGCAAAGACTCATTTGACAAGACGTACAAGGCGACTATTGGAGTGGATTTTGAGATGGAGAGATTTGAGGTCCTTGGGGTGCCCTTCAGTTTGCAGTTGTGAGTTTTCTGTATTTCATTGCTTAATCAGTCATTCATATGGTTGCATCCTGAACACAGATCTCTCTGCAGGTGGGACACAGCAGGTCAGGAAAGATTCAGATGCGTTGCGTCCACATACTATAGAGGAGCTCAAGGTAATAAAACAGACCATATTAAGCATGCTCTTGCTGTGTATTGTGGTAAAAACAATGTATCTTTTGTTTCCAGCCATCATTGTTGTGTTTGACCTGAGCAATTATAACTCTTTGGATCATGCAAGGTATAGTATGACCACTTATTTGGTTTGAAACACTGTCTGAATAGTCATGAATCATGTCTGTCTCTGTTTATTCAGAGAGTGGCTTGAGGACGCAATGAGAGACAATGACCCTTCTAGTGTTCTCCTCTTCCTCGTGGGAACTAAGAAGGATCTTAGTGTGAGTTATTTTCAGTTTATAATTCAAAGCCTTTAAAAATCCATCACCACACTGACTTTCACATGATGTTGGCACAGAAGGGATTTTCACAGATAAAAAATACATGAAATTACACTGACAATCCCCAGATGGTGTTTCCTTGAGATAACTAGTCTAGACGAATCTTTCTCTCCCATAGCATCCAGATCAGTTGGTCCAAATGGAGCAAGAGGCTGTTCGACTCTCTGAGGAGATCAGAGCAGAGTATTGGGCCGTGTCTGCACTGTCAGGTAGAGAAACATGTCTGTTTGAAAGATTTTTTAACCACAGGTCTTTTGAATGCCATCAAACTAGTTTATATGTCTGAGCTGACACCAGAAATACTGCAGTTCAAAATAATATCTATATGAAGTGTTTTTATACATACATTTTTTAAAAGTCTCTTCTAACAAAGGTTGTATTCATTTGATAAAAATATAGTAAAACAGTATTATTATGAAATAGTATTACAATTTAATCATTTTAAAATGAATACTCCAGTCTTCAGTGTCACATGATCCTTCAGAAATGATTACAATAGAGTAATTTGCTGTTCAAGAAACATTTGCTATTATTATCAATATTAAAAACAGTTGCTTAATATTTTTGTGGAACGTGTGATACATTACCATTGATCAAAAGGGACAGTAAAAACATTTCTAATGTTACAAAAGATATCTATTTCAAGTAAATGTTCTTCTTTTGAACCTTGTGTTCATCAAAAATCCAGGAAAAAAATATTATGGTTTCCACCAAAATATAAATGAGCAAAACTGTTATCAACATTGATAATATTAGGAACCATTATTAATAATTGAGTACCAATAACAATTGAGCACCAGATCAGCATATTAGAATGATTTCTGAAGAGTCATGTGACATTAAAGACTGGAGTAATGACAGCTGAAAATTCAGCTTTAAATTACAATTTATAATAAATAGAAAACAGTTATTTTAAATTATAATAATATTTCACAATTTTACTGTTTTTACTATATTTGTAATCAAATAAATGCAGCTTTGGTGAGCATAAGAGACATCTTTAAACATTAAAAAATCTTAATGATTCCAAACTTTTGACTGTAACATATGACATCTTATGTATCATTTCTGTTGTCCTCTATAGGGGAAAGTGTGAGAGATTTCTTTCTACGGGTTGCATCACTTACATTTGAGGCCACTGTGTTATCTGAGCTAGAGAGGAATTCTAGACAAGCTAGTGATATTGTCAGTAAGTTCTCTTTTCAGACATTTTATTTTTATGTTTTACCCTGGAAATATTTTACCATGGTCATACAGAAAATTATATATGCATCTTTTCCTCACAGAAATCTCTAACAATTGTGATGAAAGTTTTAAGAAGAGGCAATCCAGCTGCTGTCAGTGACTAAATGTATGTTCAAATGGCAACAGAAGTGATACTGGAATCCAGACTCTGTCCCATAATGCCCTGACACACATCTTTGAGTGGAAGAAAAAAGTCATACAAACAGAGGACTTGGCCAGTGAGATGAGAGAATCTCAACAAGCATTCATCTGAAAGTGAAGTGTATTATGAATCCATTATATATTTCATGCTTTTCTTAGTTAATGAATTTGAAAGTGTTTTTCTGTATCGTGATTGTATTACATGGTTATGTGGATACACAGTAATTGAGTTTGTCATGGAGTATCAAACAACCAAGATCAAGTGAGTGATATTTTGTTCAAAAATGTGCATTTTTGTCCCAAGCAGTGTCATAAAGAGATTTAAATCTGCAAATCTGTCTATAAATACTTGGTGTCATTTACTGGCATTTCAAGTCTGTTACATAAAGCGATGCAAATTCCTATAATTTGACAGTAATGAGCTCTGCCTTCACATTTGATTTTTGTCTCAGCAAACAGCAGTTTATGTGCAGAATACTTAAGGGGTCACGTTAAGTGCCCTCCTGGAGGTTCTGAGTGGATCTTTTGTAAATGTAGCCCTTGTTTTTCATTGCATCATGAGTTTTTCTGGCTAATATGATACATATGCCAGCACTCATGACCACAGGCTCTGCTGCCGTCTGCGCCGACACGAGATTCCCACTGTGAGCTAAATGGAAGGATTGTTAAGATATAAACGGAGAAGTATCACTTATGCAAAAATTGCAAAGCTCAAAAAATGTCCCACTATAACGGCATTGTATTCTGTGTATGAAATGTCCACTCAAGTCTTCAAGAGAGAATAAAGGCTTAAAAAAACAAAAAAACAAAACAAAAAGGTGTCCAAAAATTTTTCAATTGTTAGTATTTTTGTCCACTAGTAGCTTCGTCTTACATTCCAACGAATGTCACAAGGAAAACGTCTTAGCCTCTTTAGTCACATCGTACAATCACAGTCTGAAATTAATTATCTAAGGTTTTAAGCTTGAAGACAAACACACTTCTTTTCTAACTGAAATCAGTAAAAAATAAAAACACTTGAATCAGAAGGGTTTCATTTTGACTTTATCAAAGGAAAGAAATGAAATGGATGTCAGCAGTGAAATACACTGAACAGAACGCTTTAGACACTGAGCTCACTTCCTATCCTGACCTAAAGGCATAGTTTAGTCTCAGTGCTAAAAGAACACATGATCAGGTCAGAAACACTTCCCAGATACTGGCTGTGGGGAAAAATCATAACTATATTTGCTGTGTGAAAATATTGCCACAGTATAAGGAGCCTGTTCATAAAGTTCACTTTGCTTAAATGTTACAATTTCTGTCTATAGCGATACATGGGATTGTACATGAAGGAAAGACACTGTTAAAAACAGCATGTGTGCAAACACCTTGAGGAAGTCTGGCCCAGCAAAGATACATTCACAAACACAAACAGCCCTCAAACTGAAAACGCAAAAAACTGATCTTTTAGCACAATAGTTCGGTTTACTTGTATATAAGCACATTATGAGAAGTGCTATCTGATTCTGAACTCGGAGAACTCAAAGATGACCTTAAAAACATCATTCTTCAATGCTTTAAATTTAAAATGCATATTTTGATCACTGTAATGGCCCAAAAAACACGACATTCACAGGATCGCTTTCAAAGTCACATACTTCATTTTTTAGCTGATAAATTGCTAAATAGCTTTACAAAGCTCCCCAGTGCTTAATTCTTTGCGTAACAGCTCAACAGAACACAGATTTTGAATCATTACAGTGCTCTGGTTCATACTGACACAGGGTTTTATTTAAAGGTTTAAGCCAGATACAAAAAGAAAAGCTCTCTGAGTGGCTCTGAACTAATGATCTTACGTTGACTGAATACCAGCTCCCATGGGCACAAATCATGCAACGTCTCAAGCTTTAAGCCTTTCCTTCTAAATTTAGTTTAAAAAAAACTGAAATGAAAAAGGGGGTGCATTATGCACATACTTTAAAAAAAAGAAAAAAAGAAAACCCTTGTGACAAACATTTATTGTAGGTCCATTTCCTAAATCTGTTTGTCGTCACCACATTTCAAGTGTTTGTCTTTGTATCAGTAGCTCTGAATGACTCAAAGAAATACTTCTAGCAGCGAAAGAGCAAGACGAAGGGCGAGAGATGAGATGTGGATGGATTGGGTTTTTATACGAGATGTCTGAACACCCCCCTTCCCTACTCCTATCGGTCCATCTCGTCCAAGAGGGGAGTGGCGTCTCCGGCGATGGACATGGGCGTGCTCTCGATCATGGGGCTGGGTGAAGGTCGGGGCGTCATGCGGGGCGTCTTTTGCTTCCGCCGCTCGGCTTCTTTCTCCTGCAGCCACTGTTCAGCCATCTTACCCCAATCCACGGCAGTATGGGAACTTGTCCTGCAGGGAACACAGATGGAGTTTTAGTACTTTGTTCTGTAATGGATAACGTACCAAGCACAGATGCGGCTACAGAAGTCATAATAGAAACCACACTTAAAAAAAAACAAAACAAAAAAAAAACACACATGACTAACGCGGTCGCATTACTGATATTTCAGGGGAAGTTTGCAGGCAAAAAAGGTTCACTGCCAATAATGTAGAGATATATAAACACTTTAAAACTAAGCAGTTTTCTGCTGGTCAGTGTTGCGAATTTGTGTGACCAATCTGAACATGAACAAACTCTGGTTGGGAACTTTTTCACCCTTGCATGAAACTCCCAAACCCTCAGATTTCTAACGAAATGACTGTTTTTCAGCGGCAAAATTTTAAAGCAGTTTTGGGGAGTAACTAGTTACATGTAACGGAGTTACGTAATTGAATTACAAAATAAATGTAACTGTAATCTGTTACAGTTACTGAGAAAAAATGTGTAATTAAATTAGTTATGAAAATGTTAACGACTACAAAGGAGTTTACATCTGAATATGTTCACACACATACAGATTTGATAATTTATTCTCCAAATTGCATTGACTGCTCTAAAATATGAGTCACCAATGTTTCAGGAGTTTAGGAAACATTCGGTAACTGTTTTATGTCTTATTTGGGTTTATGTATATTTAAGATTAGCTATTTATTCCCATGCATGGTTAGATGCCAGTGTTTCCTGTCATAGCTATGCAAGGATTTGATTTCAAAAACAAAACTCTGTATTTAGCCTCAGAATGATCTCAAAGTAAAAAGAGGTGCTATAGTCTGATTTTGTGGTGGCTGTGTTTTAAAATGAAATTATTATAATCTTAATTGAAGTGATGAAGGATTTTGAGAAGTCTAATAGTAATCAGTGTTGAGTCCTACTATAAGGATCACCCTGCCTGCTTTACATGTTTGAAAAGAAATAATAGTTGAAAACATTTGTTAGAAATTTAGAAAAGTAATCAAATGAGTCACAAATCAGTTACATTACCTTAATAAAGTAACTGAAATAGTTACACAACTTATTACATTTTAAATAGGGTAACTTGAAGTCTGTAACCTATTACTTTTCCAAAGTAACCTTCCCAACACTGTGCCTATTAACACAAATGTTTGGTCAGATTGTAGCATGCATTTTGTCTGCGTAAAAAACTGAAGATGGGCTGAATGAAAATGCAGATTCACTCTCTGATAGTAGGGAGTACTTATGGGAAAACAGAAATACCTTAATTACTCTGGTACACAAATTGTTGCGCAACTTTCAGATTCAGAAAGGAAGTGAAACAGCATTTCCATGTTTTCAAACAGCCGTTCAGATTTTCTTATGACACCAAATACAAAATTACTGACACACTAAGAGTTTGTTCTGGAATCTTCCTCTGCTATTCACTGGCGTTTAGCAAAATAGTTTGTTCTCAAGCACCACATATGTATGTAACAAAACCAAAGTGCTAATATTATTGATTGGCCACCTTTTTTGCAGTTGGATGGAAAAGCAATTTTGATAAAAAAATAATTTCACATTGACAACATGTACAGGTCTGAACAGATGCATTAACATGATGCATTAAAATGTTCATCAGATTTTCGGAATTTTCACACTGAACATTTCTCCAAAAAAACAGTAGTAGCACTCACTTGGGCTGTGGCGTCCGCACTCTCGATGACGAGGACGATGGTGTGGAGGACGAATGCTGATGGTGTCCGTGTGAGGACTGCGGGGTGCTGCTGGGATACTGGGGCGTGGTCATGGCCTGCTGCTGGCCAGGTGTGGTGTAGGAATAGCTGGGCGTCATCAATGGCGTGGCCATTGGCTGCTGGGGCGTTGCGAACACCTTGAAAAAAATAGTAAAGGAAAGAATATGTAATATTAGCTCACTCGGTTTTGATTCAGTTGAATCAAAGGTGACTGAGTGCATAGATGTAGGTTTCGTACATGATAAGCGCTGCTGCTGCCGCCGCCTCCTGCACTGCTGCCGCCACTGTAACCATACTGACTGGAAGCCCACTGGGCCGGCGTCGTGTTGGGATTCTGGCCCTGGCCTGTAACCGCCGCTATGGCGTTGAACATCTGGGATGTCATGTTTCGCGGAAGAGCGTTGACGGCTCGAGTCAAGTCTGAGAGCAAGGTGACAGATTTTAAAATACATTTCTGAGAAGAATTACTTGAGAAAATCCGTTTTCAGGGAAGACATCAGCATTTCTGACATACCAGCAATGTTGATGTTGGCAGGTGTGGCGTTCACTGATGCTGGTGTTCTCGTTCTGCTGCTGGTTGGTGTGACGCCTTTAGAGAGACAAAAACATTACATTACAAGGAAAAATAGCAATGCTAGGCCAGAGCTGGAGTGTAGATGGAGACTACTAACCTGGCACAGGATCCTGGTAGTGGTCCTTAAACCAGCGGAAGAGACCATTGACTGTAGGGAATATCTGAGAGCGATACCTAAAGCCATCTGGAGTGATGGTTACATACTCTATCCTACAAAACAAAACACCAAAGGCAAACATTTATGAATGCATGATACATGTTAGTTGTGCCCTTGCTTTGGTAGGGTAATGAGTGCTACCTTGGCTTCCCTCTAGGCTGGTAGCCCAGCAGAAATTTGCCTGGCAGGTCTCTACAAGCTGAAACGAAGTAAGGGATGAATGTCGGCTTCTCTTTTTTGGTCCTTACAAGAAGCTCCTCCATTTTCTGTACAAAAGGCAAAGGAAACAATTTACAAGGGTCATTTTATCTATAAAAAGAGTAGAAATCAAGATAAAGAGAAAAGAAAAATCGTAGGTGCTCAGGATGATAACACACCTTCCTATCACCTCCATTGCACTCATGGAAGTACTTGTGGCCGAGCAGATCTCGTGCGAAAGCAGCCATTGGCTGGACATACCTGGCTGTGATTTCATCCAGATCCTCGAACTCCTGCAGACAACCATGACCACCATTAGATTTCTATATAAAAATGCTGTTCCTTTGAATTTTCTATTCAAAGAGTCTTGGAAAAAAACAAAAAAACACAACATGGTTTCCAAAAATAATAGTATGCAGCACAATATTTTTTTTTAGCAATAAGAAATGTTTCTTGAGTACTAAATCAGCTGAATGATCTGAATGATTTGTGAAGGATCGCGTGACACTGAAGACTGGAGTAATAATGGCTGCTGAAAATTCAGCTTTGTGATCACAGGAATAAATTATATTTTAAAATAACTAACAATATTTCTGACACACAGCAACAGCTCACCTCATTGTTGATCCAAAGAGTATGTCCAAGGCTGAATGCATTCTCTTTACCCTCCTCACGCACATCCACATGCTGATAGATCCCATCACCCACCTTCCATGTGACCGTCAGGTGGTTCTCCCCTTTACTGCTGGGTCGAATCACCACATCACCTTGGTCCATGGATTCCATCATCTTCTCCGCTTGTTTGAAGTTGATGTTGTGGAAGGACGGGTGAGCGATCACTCGCTTAATATAAGCTAAAGACAGAAAACAAAAGTCATGTCACTTGAAAAAGGTGATGAAATAAAAAGAAAAGATTTGGTCAATACTGACTGGTTCTTTGCTGTTTCTTCTTTTGCTCCTCTTCCTGTTTCACATCATCTGTCTCAGCATCAAAATCATAGTAGGTATCTTTGGGAAGCTTCCATTCATTGTTCTTGTCACTCAGGTCAGATGTTCTACAAGTGAGATCCACATTGAACTTCTCGATGTCAATCTTCATGATGCGGCAGTGCACAGTCATGCCAACCTAACAGCAGAGAACCAGACAAAAGTCAGTGTGTCCACATAAGATTTTCAAACTTCCATATCTATAGAAAGGAAATATGAGATTTGCTTACCTTGACTCTCTCCTCAGGGTGCTTCACCACCTTGTCACTAAGAAACTTCGTTGGGATGAAGCCTGTGACAGCATTATCTAACCTAGTTCTCACTCCGATGGCTTGACCAGGGCAGGAGCCGCTGTCAAAGTGATTCCACACCTATAAAAAACACAATGATATGAGCAATGATATAATGCCTAAGATAAAATTTATTTCCTTGGAAAGGTAACAGAACTGATTCCCACCTCACTGAGCTCAGGGAAGTTGTCCTGCTGGCAAAATGGACACTGCCAGAGACCTGTCTCATCATTACGGATGGCCTGGTCATAACTCTCACCTTGTGGCCTTCTGTGAGCAATGCCAGTTACCACACAGGTGATCAGTTTACCTATATGTGGACAGAAATTTAGGAAAACATTACCAAAAGTATCAAGACTAAAACATATGAAACAAACTAAAACACAAATATCACAGAATACTTTAAAGTAGGCAAATCTGTAGGTTTCTAACTATAGATTATTCTGTGATCTTTATAAAAATATATAAACGTGCTCAGGTAGTATATACCAATATAGAAGGTCTCAGGCGTCTCCTTGGTGAGCAAGTTAAAGACCTCCTCTGTGTTTGGAGGCCTGTAAGGGGCTCTCAGATCTTTATATCTACAGCTAAGCTCTGCTCGGATGTCATACAGCGTAATTCCCTTATTACCATAACCCTGAAAAAAAAAAATAATAATATCACAGTTACAGGAAAAACTGTTTAGTTAAGTCAAGTACAGCTTATGTCCTCATTTGCCGATTTGGATAAATGCCTCAGCTAACAAAATCTACGCAAGTGAACTATACAACATTATGACAAAGCTCACCTGTCTCTCCAGCTCCTCAGCGAAGGCATCCAGATCCAGGTCCTTGAGCCTCTCTGGGTTCTCAAGAATCTCCTCTAATGCTCCGGCTGGATTGGCATCTTCTGCTGACTCGTCGTACTCTAGAGCATCCACTGCCATTTTACGTGCCCACTCGTACGTTTCAGGGTGCACTCGAGAACCATCCAGGACCTCGATGTAGGAGTCTGTACTGCAGAATGAAATAAGACGTTGTTTCATCACATCTTCTGGCTGTATGTGCATAAATCAGAGTGAGCTGCAGGTCACATTACGTTTAGCATCTTACCTGTCTCCAAGAGAGGCAGTGTCGATCTTGATGAAGCCAGCACAGTTAATGAAGACTTTAGGTCCCATATGGCACATGGTGACCAACTGGGTTCGGTTCTCTAACCTAGTGTTGTTCTGTTTAAGAATCTGAGGAACATTGGAAAGGTGTAGATGATTTCAACAACTTGTGACTAACAGACTCAGAGAGAGACTTCATTGAGGTGGAAAAATAGCATGAATAACAAATATGAGAATAAAGATTTTTGGAAAAGGTCTCACCTTGAGCAGGTGTGAGCCTTTTCTAGGTCCAAGGCCACAGATGTACTGGACCAGGCTCTGGGTGTAAGGGTGAGCAATGGCCCGGTTCACATCCACACCAACCTCATTCACCCGGTTTATGAACTCACAGTAAAGAGCGCCCAGCAGCTCCTCTTTCACTACATGCTCCTGAGGAACATTTAAAAAGATAATACATAAGAAGTGATTCACAAGGGACCTTCATCTCAAGCCTTTTTAAAAATAAATAACTCAATTAGCAGCCACATACTAAAGTAGACAGCTGTCAGTGCTGTTACTGTTACTAAAATTAAAAATTGGGTTCCGTAAATGAAATAAGGCAATTAACTGAAGTACTAAAATTGCAAAATTTAAAACAAATAAAAATAGTCAAAAATTAATAGAATAAAATCAAATTGTTCAAGATACGATTAAATACTATAATGGCAATACTAAATAATACATGGAGCAAATCAAAGGTATTTAAATGTAAATGGCAAAAAGAAGGTCATGAGATGCAAGAATGTGCTTGTACCTGCAGGGGATGAAGTTTCAAACACAGGATGTCCTCATCGCTGCTGCAGACTTGGGCAAACTCCACTAGGGGGTCCTGAATCTTGCGAGCCACAGATACAGCCTGCCGAAGCAGATGTGGATAGTCCCTGAAGTCCGCCTATGTGAGGAGCAGTATGTGAAAGAAACATTAGAAAAGGTACAGAGCCTTTAACAAGAGTTTATAGGTAAAATTTATATTTGTATCTCATTTCACTGACCTCAGACTTCTTGCTGTTCATATAAAGCACAGCCAGCTCATTGTCCACCAGCTCCACTCCCACAGCAGGCAGTGAGGAGTCCTGCTCCAGCTCACTAATGGTGCGCTTGATGTCCTCCATCACCATATGCGCATCACTACACACATCCAAATAAAAGCATCAGCATGTGGGGGTCCAATGAAAGTTTAAAACTTGGCATTTTTGAAAACAAAACAAAAAAATATTGAACACACCGATTCTCCCCAGCAACAGCAACAACATGTGGCTTCTTACTAAGGAGGAATTTCTTAAGGTTTTCAATATCTTGAAGCTATGGAAACACAACAAACAAATGTTTTAAAAGCACCAATATTGATGTCAACTGGAATTAACAAACAACTGAACAGTAAATGATTCGCAGAGTTTCTGTTTCTTCACCTTTTTCTCTCTTTCATCCTCTCTCCACGCATTTCTCCTCTTCAGGAAATAAGGAAGCCTGAGGAAGTCCACAACCTCTCCTTCACCATTAATGAGGGAGCAGAACACTGGTGTGTCTCTATAAAATACAAGCAAACACTATCAGTTAGCATTCAAAAGTGTGATAAACTGATAATTATAATGATGTTACGACCAATAATATATAATGTTATAAATTTTATAATACTGGAGAAATGAAATGAAATTGAGATTCACTTTAAGTCAGCACTGAATGACCTAAATATAAATTAAATATCCAATAATTTTTGTTTATTTTGTGCATCCCTATTCAAAATCATGTCGCTCACTCAGAACAAATATGTACCTGCCAGAAGCAAATGCCACCCCGAGTACACGGATGCCCTTTCCTTGCGACTCATCCATAAGGTCATCGTCCTCCTCTACCTGCTGATCAGGCCGATAAGGAGCCACCTTCAACCAGTTATACAGCTTCTTGCAGCAAGACTACCATAAACACAAGAAACAAATCAATTTGTTATAGACCACACTTTGGTACAGAAAGTGCTTTGTTAGCTTTCAAAGGCAATGCAATGCATGTAATCAATGTGGCACCTTAATAATATTGTCCTTGGCTTCAGCAACAAGCTTGTTTTTCAGTTCCTTAGCCATCTGAGGATACAGGAACTGCTGCAAGGAACGTTCAATAGCGAGAGTTCTCTGCTTGTTCCATTCCTGCACCTGGTGACTGAACTCATCCCTGTAGTAGAACTGCTTAATCTCATCAAAGTAGGTCTGATCTCCTCCGTAACTGTAGAGATGACAAACAGAACTGCTCTGTATCTCGTGTATACAATCCTTAACTCAATTTAGGTTTTGATCTCACGCTAAATGTTTCAGGACACAACAATACCCTTTGACTCCAACAAGGTCAATGCAGATGTCTATGGCGAGCAGGCCTTCCTCCTCAGCAAGGCACATCTTCAAGAACTGATCTCCACTGAGCTCTTTTACAGGCTTGTTCTTCAGGTATTTGAAGGAATAGGCATAGTGTGCTTCATCCACATCCTAGGAAACATGACAGATATTAGCTGATGTGGAATTACTGATGAACGAGCAAACAATGGCACATCAGTTGAGTCTGGGTTTGAAAAGACAGACAAGATTACTATGGTAATACTGGAGCACAGCAAAAACAATGCCTACGATACATCTAAATACATCAACTGAATATTCTAGCTAAAGCTCTAACACAACAGAGCTCTGCTGGGGTGGGAAGGTTGCAATTCTGCCAATACCCTTTCCTTGATGAATATGGTTAAGTGAAAGTAGAAGATAAAAACACAACAGTTAATAAAATAATGGTAGAATACACAAAGGTCACTTCTTACATAATATAAGGTAAGTCTGTAACTCCTAAATGAACACTAAGTACCAACCTTCTTGCCCTTCTTAGTTGGCTTGATGTTAATCTTGGCCCTCTCCTGGAAGGTCTGTCTGAGCACGTGCCTAACCAGAGGTTCACGGGCAATCTGCATGGCCACCATGTAGCGAGAGCCTTCCAGAACAGCCTCCGGGGTGTTAAATTGGCTATGAAAAAATTAGATTTATAAATATTTTTTTCCAAATAAGCAGTGGTTAAAAGACTTGCTTACAGAAATTCTTTTAATAAGTAACAATTTCATGTTTGCAGTGATGCATTACCTGCAAATATAGTCCTTGGCCAGCTCCAAAGGCTCTGCAGGAAACTGCTCGGTTTCGTGCCTCTGATAACTGTCTCGCAAGTTTTCACCAAACTGCTCTGGGGTCAGACCAAACTTCTTGGCAAGACCATCTAAAAAAGGTCACCGTATGCCATCATTTTCCAAGAAAAGTGTGTATGAATTCATAATTTTCATGGAGCTACATTGTAGTTATGTACAATATCAGTTACATTCTTAAAAATATAACTGACACAATATATGTTACTATAAATTCAAATCAATATGTTGCCGAAAATTTATATTCTAAAATAATATATATTTTTTGCCAGGGCACATCTGACACGTTTGACAAGATGTACACACCAAGGCCTGCGCTCTGACAGATGCTGTACATATCTCTACGGGAAGCTTGTTTTAGATCTGGACCCTTTTGCTCCTCTTCTTCCTCTTCCTCCTCCACTTCTGCCTCTTCCCCTAGCAGAACAAAAACAGTTTTAGTCTAATGCATGGCTGACCATTATTTGCACAACTTATTCAAAGAAAACACAGCTGTACCATCTTCCTCTGACACTTCCTTGATCTTTTTCAGTTTCTTTTTGTTGGCCTTGGCTGCATTCTGCATCTTAGGAATGTCTCGGCCATAGTAGAGCAAGAAGTGGTTGTAGACGTCTCCCAGCTCATCAAGAGACTGGACGTCTTTCAGTCTGTCAAAGCAGAAAGGTGGTGTAATTACTGCGGACAAAGCATAAAATGTTAGAGCGTTCATTAGGTTTGCACTCATACCTCTCCATATCAGTAGTGTCTAGAGGACGAGTCGAGTCGGCCAGTGGCTTGTCAGGGTCAGCTGAGATCTGCTCAAACTGATAAGACTGCATCCTCTGGAAAAGACGTGTCAGGTTCTGCTTCCTGGTCTTCAGCTGAGTCCACTGAGGAGGACAGCCATAATTCATTTCCACATTAAAAAAGAAAAAGCAGCAAGAACAATGCATTCAGAAAACATTTTGATTAGCCCTTACCTTCTCATCCCACTGCCACACTTTCCACAGATCATTAATGTTCAGCTCTGGTTCCACATACTCCTTCCTGTAGAATGCAATGAAGGGAACCTGTAAGATGGAAGAGAGAGGAGTTAAAACCAGATGATCTGTCAGACAAGTTTATTACACCCTGCCCCCCCCCTCTCCCCCCATGACTATACCTCAAAGTGTTGGTTCCTCATGAAGTTCAGAGCTTCTTTGATTTTAGCAATAGTACTGGGGCCCTTTCTACTGAAATTAGTGGTTGTCCCACGATCCAGGTAGTCTGTGCTCTCCTGTAATGCAAATTAAAACAAAATAAGCACCAAAGTTAGCTTAGTGCCATAACAATATGCTAACAAGTGTCATGTTATACAAATACTCCATTCACACCTGCATGGAGATGGTTGGTGTGGAGAAAGCATTCCTGTAAATCCATTCAGCTTCTTCCTCAAGCTCATCATCCTCAGCAGGCTTTACAGGGATGGCCCTCAACTGCAAATGACAAGAGGTTATGAAATACCCATGAAAGGAAACACACTGGTACAGGGCACGCAGAAGTTTCTGGTATCTTCACATTGGACGGCATACTGCAAATGAAAGATATACATGCAGGATAACACTGATCCATACCTGGAATCTTTCTGGCATATCTGTAGAGCGGATCTCATTGTCTTGATCGGTCATGTGGCTGCTCTCCAGCTCACTGGGCTCATAGATCTCAAATATGCTACGGCGGCCAACTCTTCTCTTGGTCTGTTTCTTTGGACGATCCCATGACTCATCATCCTGATCCTCCTCTTCCTCTTCCGCATGATCATACGCCTCAGTGTCGAACTCGGCAAAGTCAAAATCACCACCGAATATCTCTTGAGCTTCTTGCAAAGCACTAGAATGACAGAAAAGGAGCAACATTAGAGATAAGAAAGTCATGGGTTGAAGGCCATTTCAGACAGGGCTTTAGTCCTTCATACCACACAGAGAAGTCCATATTATTTACATAAGCAAACCATCGTTTACGGTTTACATCACTTACGCATCAGTGTAGCCAGAGAATTTCTTTCCCTTCTTTTTAGTGATGGGCTGGCCATCATCATCCACAATGAAATCATCAATATCTGCAAAGATTGAAGAGGGGAAAAAAAAAAAAAAAAAAAAAAATCACCAAAATTCCACAGAATTCTAGAATATGAATTAAAATCCATGATGAATACGGTAAATGTCTTTCCAACCAGATTCCTCCTCATCTTCCTCCTCTTCGTCATCTCTTGGGTGAAGTGTGTCCACAGCCTCTCCGTCCTCCACCTCTCCATCTCCATCACCATCCCCAGTGAAGATCTCATCAGCGATCAGGTCTTTCTCATCATCCTCCCCTTCATCATCCATGGTTTTCACACGGGAGTACTTCTTTTTCTGAACATTTTTTTAACGAGTTCAAAACTATGTTTAACTGGTATCAGTTAAATTAATACAAATTCTGCAATTTAGCACAGGCAGGAACCTTGGTGACTCACCCTTCTCGTTACTTTCACTCCTAAATTCTCCTCGATGAGGTCCAGATCATCATCATCCAGATAGTCATCATAACCTGACAGATACAAACACACATTGTTTAATGAGAACAAATGTTGAGCAATACAGAAAGTATTTCATTTTGCCTATTGCCAACAGTTATGGGTTTGTTTGTTTTTTTGCAATCTAAGGAACCATAATTTTGGCAAATGTGATTCAAAATAATTGATGCAAAAGGTAAAACTAGTTCACAACATTTTCCTACACCATTTTCACTAAATAAACACCAAAAAAAAAAAAAAAAGTATTATAAAAATACTTAGTGATGATACATACATTACAAACAACATTTACCAATATATGTTTCTACTAAAATTTTAGTGTGCCAAAAAAGCCATGCAAGTATTTCCTGAACAAGCATTGATTCAGACCACTGAATCAGAGTTGAGAATCAAGTTTAAACAATTTAACAAAAATGAACTACACTTAACAACACAAACACTGTTTTTGCTACTGAAGTATAAATTATAGACGCTATTAAATAAAGCGTTAGTGGTTTCATACTCAATATTCACAAAACAAAGAATCATCTCAACAGTAGTATAGAAAACGTAATGTACACTTATATGGCATTTATTGGGAAGAAGTAAGGTTAATGTAAATTTTTCCACCTCTGTTCCAATGAAGAAATAATCTCATCTACATCTTGGATGGCCTGAAGGTGAGTATATTTTAAACAAATGTTCATTTTTAGGTTAACTATTCCTTTAATTTGTTATCTCCAGCAAGATAACAATATTGTAAATATTTGATTTCACCTAGTCTTATTGAGAACAACATTAAGCACTAGTGAACTGACAAACACCAGAATGCTGGAGGATTTACTAATATGGAATTCAGAGTAACCTACTTCGTTTCCTGCGGCGACGACGGACCTCTTCACCAGAGTCACTATCCTCTGGCGCACTTTGCGGTTCTTCCTCTTCCACATCGCCATCATCAATAAGTCCTCTGAGGTTTCCATGCTCATCCTGATCTTCAGTATTCTCTTCTTCCTCTTCTTCTTCTGGAGACATCAAAAACACAGAACACAAGCAATAACTCAATGTGTCAATAACAATAGAACTCTGATAAAACTGTTCATGTTCAGTGCTTTCATAATCATGCATTCTGCCGGATGTGGCTTTAAGTAGGTAACATCTTACCATCATCTTCCATAAATCTCTGCTGCTTTTTAGGCTTCAGGTCTTTCTCCTCAAACTCCTCCTCTGACTCCTCAGCCTCACTTTCGATGAAGTCAGACATGTTTGCAAGGCCTGTGTGAAAATTCAAACATTATTTTCATTACAAGGGATCCGTCATAAATACAGTATGGCTGTGACAAATATACGATGACATTCAAAGGGTTTTGGAGTATTCATAGTAATAAAGAGTGAAATGCTGCATTGACATTCTGGCAACATTACAATTTCCTTGTAATAATCAGAAAAATTCAGTTTAATAATGATAACAAAAACAGGCCATACATCTGACATAACTCTCGCAGTAAACAAAAGACTGACAAAAATCACTGGTGGCTTAACTTGATTATTCTTTACTAGATATTCAAAACAGCACTTGGTCTGACTAATTTAATTTGTGTTAAGATGTTTACATGTTAAAATATAACACCAGAATACTAATTGTGTACATCCAGGCCTTTTAAGATACCAAAACACACATCAACATGAACTTGATATCCATGCGTCTAGCTAGATTTTAGCTTAGCCAAGGAATTTGGGACGCGTAAATACGAAGTTTATAACTATTGAGAAATACCCAGAAAGCTAGCGATGAATCGAACGTAAACTGTAAACAATTGTTTTGTTTTTTAAATAATTACGTAACGACTCTGACCGCGGCACTGTGAGAAATCAAGGCCCTCATGCTAACAGCTAGCCTGTGCGCTAAGAAAAACAACCCCAGGCATTTTATAACTTTTTTAAAAACACTTGGCTGAAATTAGACATCGGACACGAAAACGCACTTACTTTTCCTTGCGAGGAAACTCGATTAAAGACTTGAAAATAAGCGCTGAGATGAAGAACGAATTGTCGCTTTTGAAGAAGCTTGATACTGACAACAAAAAATGGCTGAGGGTTACAGTCAGGATTCTGGTTCCGGTATACACATTAACTTCCGGCCAGGATGAATTCATTTGCTGATTTTTAATAAATAATGCATTATTAAATGTTAAAATTAACTAAGATTAATACATATGTTAGAATAATTTGTCAATGTTAGTTCAGGTTAGCTATTATAGTTAACAATTTAAACCTTATTGTAAAGTGTTAACGATACACATTGTTCAGGGACAAATTATAGTTACCGGTGCTCGTGAAAAATAAGTAAAAACTAACATTCAACCATTTAAAAATAGATTTTACTAGGAAAAAACAACCTAAATATAGTTTTTCCCTGACAATGTTGTATCTCCGAGCCTGAAGACGGCGCTCTGTATTTTAGTGCTTCTTGCGTTCCATGTGACGTCATGAAGGGTTTTTAATGATTAGTTTTTCCATAGGGCGCAGCAAGCCATGGATAGTTTGGGGTTCTTACGGGTACAGTTGCCTATAACAGTGTTATTGTCATGTATGTTTACGTTGTCCTTTGGCAGTGAAATGAATTTTGTAACGTGCGGGTCGGTGGTGAAGCTGCTCAATGTGAAACACAACGTCAGATTACACTCTCATGATGTCCGCTACGGATCTGGTGAGTGACTCTCATTCATAAAGGCTCCTCGTCCCATCTGTATGACAGTGATATAAACATTTGATATATTATAAAATAGAATTAACTTCAGTTTTAAAAAGACATTAAATAAACATATTATATTATAACTTTGTGCTGCTTAATATTTTGTGGAAACCGTAATTTTTTTTCTGGATTCTTTGATGAGTAGAAAGTTTGAAATAACAGTGTTTATTTGCAATAGAAATCTTTTGTAATATTACTGTTATTTTTGATCAATTTAATGCATCCTTGCTGAATAAAAGTATTGATTTTCTTGCTTAATAATACAAAAAAAGAAGAAGCAGCAGCTTATAGTCTCTCTATGATCTGTTAATGTAAATTGCAGGTAGTGGTCAGCAGTCGGTGACCGGTGTGACCGCAGTGGAGGACAGTAACAGTTACTGGAGTGTGCGGGGCACCAGTGATGCTGCATGTCATCGAGGGACTCCAGTACAGTGTGGACAGAACATTCGATTGACCCATGTGAACACGGGCCGCAATCTACACAGCCACTACTTTACTTCACCTCTTTCTTCAAATCAGGTTTTAATATGTCATCCTTTTTTAACACACACTGTAATACACTACCAGTCAAAAGTTTTTGAACAGTAAGATTTTTAATGTTTTTTTAAAGAAGTCTCTTCTGCTCACCGAGCCTGCATTTATTTGATCCAAAGTACAGCAAAAAAGTACAATTTTAAAATATTTTTACTATTTAAAATAACTGTTTTCTATTTGAATATATTTTAAAATGTAATTTATTCCTGTGATTTCAAAGCTGAATTTTTAGCATCATTATTCTATTCATACAATTCTTCAGAAATCGTTCTAATATTCTGATTTGCTATTCAAAAAACATTTTTTATTATTATGTTGAAAACAGCTGAGTACAATTTTTTTCAGGTTTCTTGATGAATAAAAAGTTCAGAAGAACAGCATTTATCTGAAAATAGAAATCTTTTGTAACATTATAAATGTCTTTATCTTCACTTTTGATCGATTTAGAGCATCCTTGCTACATAAAAGTATTAATTTCTTTCATTTCTTTCCCCCATCAAAAAATTATACTGACTCCAAGCTTTTGAATAGTGTATAATGCTACAAAAGCTTTTTATTTCAGATAAATGCTGATCTGTGGATCTTTCTATTCATCAAAGAATTTTGAAAAAATATACTCAATTGTTTTAAATATTGATAATAATAAATGTTTCTTGAACAGCAAATCAGCATATTGGAATGATTTCTGAAGGATCATGTGACACTGAAGACTGGAGTAATGATGCTGAAAATTTAGCTTTGATCACAGGA